>BPLR01002204.1:0-93049 GCA_021605095.1 Caerostris extrusa
ACAACTCGCATCCATCCACAGCCGCACTGACAGTCCCGGTATTGACAAGACAAGAGTACAACAAGCGTAGAACTCCATACCGCAAAGTGACATATTCGGCACTCTGGAGGACACAGTGCATGCACGTTTGCATGCTTGCATTCAAAATTCTGTAGTTACACCAGCTATTAATGTAACAGCATTTTTGCATTTGAAATGCATTTTCTGATGTTAAATTAAGTCACTGTAGATCTAAAAATTTAATCAATTACCCAAACATGTTAACTAGACAAATGCATTGTTCTGAATTTCGTACTCTACAATAATTTTTCTTGGCGGGTTGGATATTTTTTTCTCTCAGTGTATATTATGCTGCAACGAGAATATATTAATATTTTATTTATATTATATAATTAAATATGTTGGCCATATCCTAAAATGTGTTTTTACATTATTAATTGGCAATTTTTATTTTAAAATTAACAATTCAGATAAAAATGTCAATCATAAATAAAAAAATTCTAACATGAAAATATGATTCAGTTCATTTTAATTCCATAATTTTTAATAATTCAGAGGTAACATATCATAAATGACTTTATGCATTATTAAATATAATATAAACAACTAGAATATATTTATTTTGTATTTATATCATATGAATAAGTATATTGTATAAAAAAATCTTGAATTTCTATATTATTATTGATAATTTGTATTTATTTTAAAATTAACAATCTGAAAAATTGACGAAATTTAATTAAACAACTATGTGGCAATAAATTAACATAAATTTAAAAAAATAAATTTTAAAAGGTAACATAATTTATCACAGATATGCTGAATTGCGGATTCTTAAATTTTTTTTGTATGAACAGGCATGATGTAGTTGATTTTTAATACCATAAAATTCAGATTAAATTAAAGAAAATTTTAATTTCAATAAATTCAGAGATATCATATATCCTATTCGACATTAATAAATTATTAAACATATTATAAGCAACGAGAATATATTAACTCTGTATTTATATCATATTATTAAGTATTTTGTTTAAAGAAATCCTACGATTTATATATTATTATTTACGGTTTTTATTTTAAAAATTGACACTGATAAATTGTGGATAACTTATAACAAAAACTATTTGTTAATAAATTAACTTAAATGCATTAATTTAAAAATTAAAAGATAAAAAGCAACAGAATTTATCACAATTATATTGAATTTAGATTCTTAAGACGATTTTAAATTTTGTACCTACAAGCATCATTTAGTTTATTTCAATTTCTTAATTTTTTAAATTAATTCAGAGATATCATATTATATTCGACATTTATGCGTTGTTAAATATAATAAAGCAACGAAAATATATTAATTTTATATCATGTAAATAATTATGTAAAAAAATTCTAAAATTTATATATTATTATTGACAATTTTTATTTTAAAATTTATATTATTATTAAAATTAAAATTTATTTTATTTAAAATTATTTCATTAAAAATTTATTATTTTTTATTTTATTTTAAAATTAAAATTTATATTTTATTTTTATTTTATGTATCATTATTGACAATTTTTATATTAAAATTTACGATATTTAATAAAAAACTGTTGGTTAATAAATTAACCTAATGAATCAATAAATTAACTTGATTTTAATTCCATAGAATTCAGATTAAAAATAAAATAAAATTATGTATTTATTAAATATGTAATATAATTTTTTTTTAATTTAGATATTATTAGTGACGATTTTTTAAAATTAACATACTCATAAAATAGTCGATAATTAATAAAAAAAATATTTGTCAATAAATGAATAAAAACCTATTAATTTTAAAATTTATAAATTGTTATTATGAACTAAATTAAAAAGCGAAATCTTCTACGTTTTTGAAAAAACCGAATAAACAGATGCAATACAAATATAAGACTATTTTCTTATTTCTTTTTTCATACTTTATCGTATTTCCGCTATCACGTCATCTCGCGGTTTTCATCTTTTTTTTCTATATTTATTCATTATCTCGTTCGGATGTTTAGCGTTTGCGCAATAGTTGAAGCTGTAAGTGACAAATGTCCACCGTTTGGAGTGGGCGACACCTGAAGCAGTCACTCTTCGGCATCGAACAGTTTATCGCCCTCACCCTACTTCTACAAATGTAAACAATTCTTTTTCTGATTTATACTGAGTTCATCTTTTTCTGATCTATTACAGCGAGGTAACGGGCAACGGGCCTGTTACGGAGTTCCTATGTGATTTTAAGAACCACTAAACCTCCACATCTTAAAGGTAGTTAAAACATTTGCACAAAATTGAAGTTGCTTAAATCAAAGAGTAGTAATAAAAAGAAAAATAAAGAATTTAAGAAAAACATGTCTTGTTTGAGAACAATTATTAAAGCAAGAGACCGAAAAAGCTAAAGCTATAGGTACAATTAAGAGTCCGTTGACGATTACCCTCCCCAAAAAATAAGTAAATAATTAAAAATTAACATAAAAATAATAAAAATTAGGAGAAATTAAGAAAAAAAATGAATTGCAATCAAAATTACATAAAATGAAGATAAACAAGATTACAAAATACAGCAAGGTAGTTGATTCAGTGATTGCCGGAGCTCCAATAGATGGCGCGCTCTTTGCTGTAGTACAATTGGCGAAAAACCCCCAACTGCTGTTGAGAAAAAGTTAATTTTTATTCTTTATTTACACAAAAATAATGAAAAATTTTTTTTAAAATTTGCAGTGCTGCTTAAAGAGAGAAGGTGCAACCATGACCATCACCTACCAGAAGAATGTGTCCAACACCAGCTTCATGGGTTTCGCCAAGCTGCTGTTCAAGTGGAAGGGCAGCATCTACAAGCTGGTTTCAAGGAGCTGCTCATGTACGGGTCGGCCTTCGCGCTCATCAGCATCTGCTACAGGTTCTACATGACCACCGAGCAGAAGAGGTGAGCTCATACTTTAAAATCTAGGTAAAAAAAATGTAGAAATTAAAAAAAAAAATTATTAAATTTAATTATAAAATGTAACCGAGAATAGGACTGATGGTCGCTCTGGTGATCAATACCACTGGTTTCGGGTTGGAGTTCAGAGGTTAGTGGTTCGAAATCTACTTTAAACCAAACCATAGGTCACGGTCTAAAATATATATCTTTATATACATACATACATTTATTTATATATATATATATATATATATGTTGTTACTATATTCCACTTGGTAGATATCTAATATAGTTACTTAAGCCCACGAGCCCGCATGGACTCATGGTTGAAGGGGAAGAAAGCAGCTCCCGTTGTGATGGAGCACCCTTAGGTAGAAGTCTGACTTTTGCACCGTGACGCTCTACAGTCATGTGAGACCAGGACCTACGGCGAAAGTGGATTCCGTACCACTACAAACATCCATGGCACCGCCGGGACTCGAACCCGAAATCTGTGGAACCGAGCGCCAGCCACTCGACCAGTCAGGCCCCATATATAAAGAGCCAAAACATTATGACCGCCTGTCAATAATGAGTTGGCCCCCTTTGGTGCGTAACACAGCTTCAACCCGCCTTGGCATGGATTAATATCGTTACTTAATACCAGTTAAATACCCCTTCCCCTGATCACGTGCCTTCCACGTCATCCAGGCGAGTTCATTGCAAAAATGTAGGGGTGGTCATAATGTTTTTGGCTCTTGAGTGTACACAGTGATTTACGGTTTAAAGTGGATATATATAGATAACCCATCCCTTGGACGGTCTAATATGACTATATATATATATATATATATATATATATATATATATGAGTTGGGCGAAGGGCTGACCTGTAATATGACTACGCATATTAGTATAACTTGTAATTTTTAAATGGTCACTCTACTGAGAGTAAAGTTTTAAGTTTTTCTCTCCATAATCAGTCCGCTATATAATTGTCTTGGGGAGTGATGGCTGAGTGGCTAGTGCTGTGGCGCTCGGTTCCACAAGTTTCAGGTTCGAGTCCTGAGGGTGCCATGGATGTTTGTAGTGGTTCGAAATCCACTTTAAACCATAGGTCACGGTTTAATTTAACTATATATATATATACGTATATATGAGTTGGGCGTAGGGTGGACTGTAATATGACTACGCATATTAGTATAACTTGTAATTTCTTAAAAGATAGAACACTACTGTTGACATACGTCTCGAGAAAACTTTATTTAAACATTTTTCTTCTCTCTCCACAATCGGTCCGATCGTAGAGCGTTGCGGGGGTAGTGTTGTTCCACGTCCGTAGCCTATCTTCAAGCTACACGCACCCTATGGGTAATGCTAAGTGAGTAAAGTCAGTGCAATCCATTGCTTATGGCATAAAAGATAACTGTCTAAGTAATTGCCAGCTGCATTAGAAAAAAATGTAATTAATAAATGATCATATAAGAAAACCAGAGATAGGTCGTCAGGAGCAAAGAGTTGGCAATCACTCCCGACTCTTTTATGAAAATCAATCTCTATTTTTCTAAAACTGCAGTAAATTATGTTGAAATTAAAAGTTAAGGTGGTAATTCAATTGTACACTTAAATAACACATGAGTAAATAAGTAATAAGGAGCAAAATAATAAGTATCAATAAAATAATGTGATTAATGCTGAAATTAAAAGTTAAGGAGGTAATTCAATTGTATACGTCAATAAAGCAAGAGTAAACAAGTAATGAGTAGTGAAATAAAAAGTATCAATTAATTGGCGGCTTTATTGTAGACACCGTTTTAAAAATGCTTGAAGACTCGATGAAGTTTGTGATATTCACCATCTTGCCTTAGTAGTCAGACAACCTGGTGAGTGCTTTCAGGTTTTCTTCCGTACGATAAGCAACTTCGGAGTAGTTCCCCCTTAAAAAGTCCTCCCGGAAGATATTGCCCACCTTCTTCAATGACATGGAGCCAAGCCAGACTTCTACCTACGGGTGCTCCATCACAACAGATCTTGCTCCTTTTCCTTCATCCATGAATAGACTACTCATTAGATGTCTGTCTCGCACTGAGGATTAGATACAACAACATTAATACAAATCTTAAATATATCATAAAATAATGAAGGCTTTTTAGATATATATAAAAATATATCTAGTTTAGGTAGATATAAATAGTATATATAGTAAACATTTCGTATCCCATCGAGTCCAAAGGCTGAGCGACTAGCGTTCTGGCGTTGTGCCACAGGTTTAGGGTTCGAGTCCCGGCGCTGCCAGGACTGTTTGCAGTGTTTCGGAATCCACTTTAAACCGTAGGTCCTTGTTTAACATGACTGTAGAGAGTTGGACGTATGGATGACAACCCTACACCGTAAAAAAGAAAATATCTTCTGTCTCGAAATCGGAGGTAGGCAGACTGCCCGCCCAATTGGTTATTGGACCAATTAAGAATAGATCCTATTCTTATATTAATTTATATGTATATTTTTCAAGTACATTCGTACATTTAGACGTACATTCAGGACTACCTGATGGGAGTTTGTAAGGTTTTCTCCCATATAATACTCAAATGCGGAGTAGTTCCTCCTAAAAGTTCCCACGGAAGGCACTGCCCTCCTTCTTCGGCGACATGGAGCCAAATCAGACTTCTACCTACGTTTATTACATCACAAGAGAAGCTGGCCCACCTTTCCCTCCTTCCATGAGTAGACTACTCATGGGATGCCCGTCCCCTCACTGCGGGACACTGAGGATTAGTCACACAAAATATTGGTAATGTGAATATTGTATAAAAGCGTTATTGCAATGAGTTAATAAAGTAAAATGAATGAAAATATCATTTATAAAATTTTTGTTGAAATATGGAAAAGTTATAGTTTTAGTTAGTATGGTTATGGTTATAGTTTTGGTTATGAAGTTATAGTTTTGTTGAAATATGGTTATGGTTCAATTCACAAATATTAAGACGTGTTGTTGTCAAGTTCAACATAATTTAATTATGAATAATTTTTAATACATAATTATTAAAACAGTTTTTAACTTTTAATACATTTAATATTAATACATACCCTAGCAGTGTGTAATCTTGACTTGATTTGACTTGACTTACTTGATTTTGAGATTTATGCTCGCGTTAATTGATCTCAATTTATGCAATTGCTCTTAAGAAGAAATAAAAAAAAATAATAAAAATATAAACAATCACCAGATATTCAGTAGAGTTTGACTGATTCCAAAATTATTAGCGAGTAATCTGTTGTGGTAATTTTCTACCGATGAAAATAAACGATCCTCGTAGGATCGCCTCTTCTCTATTTGTTTACGTTAACATATGACACCAATAAAGTTTCACTTTTGTATGCTTTCTTAAATTATCAAATATTTTTTTTTTTTAATTTTTATTAGAGTGTTTTGGAGCCTGAATAAAATAAATAAATTATAAATTTAATATAATGGAAATTGAAAAGATGTATGCATTTAATAAATAAAAAAAAAAAAAAAATAATTACAGGGTATACCTATGAAAATAAAGCTAGCGAAGACGAAAAAAAAGAAAGAATGAGAAATGTTAATTTGAGAATGTAAAAATCAATTTCGATGAAACATTGGCTTTTAAAAATTAAACAACAACAACAAAAAGTTGCAACATTTCAATTCATATGAAATGGCAGAAACATTAATCAAACAGTACTACCCACTACACTTATACGTGTGTGTCTAATCCTCAGTGACCTGTCGGGACAGACAACCCTTGAGTAGTCTACTAATGGATGGTTTTTTGAATGGATAGCAGGGTGGCTTTTGTTGTGATGGAGCACCCGTAGTTAGAAGTCTGAATTGGCTCCGTGACGCTGAAGAAGGAGGGCAGTACTTTCCGAAAGGATTTTTAGGGGGAACTATCCCGCATTTGCGTATCGTTTGGGAGAAAACCTGGAGAAATCCCACCAGGTAGTATGATTCACGAGGCAAGATGCTGAACAACAAACGCCATCGAGTCTCCTGGTTTTTCGAAACAGTGTCTACAACCAAGCCGCCAGCGGATTGAGCCCTAATGCTCACCTGCGGCGCATATTGCCATTGAGCAACGAGTTGGGAAGAAAGATTAATTTCTATATACTTTTTCACTGATGAAACAGTTCGAGGCTTAGTAAATTTTTATAATTTCATCTTCTTTTAAAATTTTTTTTTTTTTTTTTTTTTTATAAATATATCAACGTAAAGAATGCAAAGAAATAATTTGTATAAAAATTTGGGGAAAATTAAAAAAAAAAAAAAAAAAAAGCTTTTTTTTTTTTTTTTTTTTTTTTTTTTTTTTTGATCGACAAATAACATTTGATTTTCATACCGAAATAAAAGTTAATAATGTTTAGGGTGTTTAAGAAAGGTATAAAACAGTATTATTCACTACTTATTACCCATAAAATTAAAAAACTTCGCTCTCCAAAAAGACACTCATAATTTTATAGGTATCATTTTGAGAAGCGAAACCCGGATGAATTTTAGTTATTCTTATTGGTTAATTTAAAAAAATACGGGTAACGTTAAGTTAAAACGTAAACGTTAATTTTTTTAAAAATGTGCTTTGCACGTGTTTTTTTTTTCTTTCCAAATTTCTTTCACGTTTTTTCAAATTTCTTTCACGTGCTGTTTTCATATTTATTTCACGAGCTTTACTTAAAATTCTTTCACAATCTTTTGTACAAAAATATTTATTTAAATTTCTTTCGCGAGTTGATAATTATATATTAAATAAATAAATAATGAAAAATTATTCGAAACAGTCACGTGGTGAAAGCAAAGACGATTTTATTTTAAAGTGAATATGAGGTTTTTCAAGAAAAGAAAATCGTTTGGAATTTTATAGCTTTTTTTTTTATTTTTTAAGATTGATGTGCTGCGTTGATTTTTTTTTACGAGCGAGCTTTTTTTGAAATGTCTTCCACGAGCATTTTTTATACGTAATATTTATTTAAATTTCTTCCATGAGTAATTAAATAATTAAAAAATATAAAATTATTCTAGAAGATCGTTTTGTGAAAGCAAAGACGATTTTATTTCAAAGTTAAAATGATATTTTTCAAAAAATTAAACCGTTTGGAACTCTGTAGCTTTATATTTTCTAAGATATGTGTGATGTTTTTTGTTCTTATATTAAATTCGAAATTTTATGGGGTAACCTGTATATCGGTCCAACCGATTACATTTTTTACACAAAAAAATTCTTTTAAGAAAACAAATTAAACATTTAAATAATGTAAAATTATTTTAAAAGATCGTTTGGTGAAGCAAAGACGTTTTTATTTCAAAGTAAAAATGAGATTTTTCGAGAAAAGAAAACCGTTTGGAATTCTATTGTTTTTTTTATTTTTCTAGTTACTGTGGTGCGTTTTGTTCTTACAATAATTCCAAATTTTATGAGATAACCTGTATATCGGCCCAGTTTACAATTTTACAATTTACAATTTTTTTTTGCACTAAAAAGATTCTTTAAAGGAGAGAAATTAAACAATTAAATAATGTAAAATTATTCTAATGTAATTAAAGATCGTTTGGTGAAAGCAAAGGCAATTTCATTTCAAATTGAAAATGAGATTTTTCAAGGAAATGAAATCGTTTGGAAATTGATAGTTTTTTTTTTTTTTATTGATGTGATGCGTTTGATTTTTTCACGAGCATTTTCATACGTAATATTTATTTAAATTTCTTTTACAAATTATATATTAAATAATTATATAACTTATTAATTATTAATTTCAATTATTCTAAAAGATCGTCTGGCGAAAAGCAAAGACGTTTTTATTTCAAATTGAAAATGAGATTTTTAAGGAAATGAAATCGTTTGGAATTCTATATATTTTTTTATTTTTAAGATTGCTGTGATGCGTTTTATTCTTACATTAAATTTTAAATTTTATAGGGCAACCTGTATTACAATTTTTTTACACCAAAAGATTCTTTTAAGAAAAGAAATTAAACAATTAAATAATGTAAAATTATTCTAAAATATCGTTTGGTGAAAGCAAAGACGCTTTTATTTCAAAGTGAAAATGATATTTTTCGAGAAAAGAAAATCGTTTGGAATCCTATAATTTTTAATGCTTAAGATTGCTGTGGTGCTTTTTATTCTTACATTAAATCTAAATTTTATAGGGTAACCTGTATATCGGACCAACCGATTACAATTTATTTTACACCTAAAGATTCTTTTAAGAAAAGAAATTAAACAAGTAATTAATGTAAAATTATTCTAAAAGATCGTTTAGTGAAAGCAAAGGCAGTTTTATTTCAAATTGAAAATTAGATTTTTCAAGGAAAGGAAATCGTTCGGAAACCGATAATTTTTTTTTTATTGATATGATGCATTTGAGTTTTTCACGCACATTTTCATACGTAATATTTATTTAAATTTCTTTTACAAATTATATATTAAATAATTATATAACTTATTAATTATTCTAAAAGATCGTCTGGCGAAAGCAAAGATGATTTTATATCAAAGTGAAAATGAGATTTTTAAGAAAAGAAAATCGTTTGAATTCTATAATTAAAAATTTTTTTTTTTTAAGATTACTATTCCTGCGTTTCGTTCTTAAATTAAATTCTAAATTTTATTTGGTAACCTATATATAGGCTCAGCCGATTACAATATTTTTTGCACCAAAATATTCTTTTAAGAAAAAGAAATCGTTTGGCGAAAGCAAAGGCGATTTTATTTTAAAGTGAAGATGAGATTTTTCAAGAAAATCGTTTGGAATTCTATAGTTTTATTTTATTTTTCAAGTTACTGTGATGCGTTTTGTTCTTATATTAAATTCTAAATTTTATAGGGTAACCTGTATAACTACCCAACCGATTACGATTATGATTTTTTTTTTTTTTGCACGTAAAAGATTCTTTTAAAATAAAAAGAAAATTCGACTTTTCGTCTTGTCCGAATCACGATTCAATGGTGTCATTGTTCATTCTTTAAAAACAATTCACTCGCATGTGAAGATGAATGTTTTTTTTTCTTCCTCTCTTTTACTAAAATTCTGGTTTTTGTCGGTTACAGCAGCATAAAACATTTTTTTACGTTTGCTGTTTGATGATAAAAGCGTTTAACTTCTCTTTCACCATTTTTATATTACGTTTTAGACACCGAAATGCATTTTAAACATTCAAAATTAGATCGGTCCGTGGTTTTTTGTTTGAAATTTATTACTTATCAAAATATAACAGCAATATGAGTGTCTATTGTTTGTGTTTGTTTAACTATGTTCCTTTTCATTGAAGATCAGGTGTTGGGCCTCTTCGTGAAATGCAACAAAATGTCATAAATCATTTTGTAGGCAGAAAATAATTTATAGTATTTCAATAGCGGTATAAAGTATGATAAACTAAGCCTTTGTTCTTAAAGATTTTTTAATTTAAGGGGTAAAGTTGACTGGATCTCTTCAATTCAATACATAGCGTTTTTCTTAATTTAATGGGTAAAGTTGATTGAATCTATTTTTTTTTTCAATAAACAGATTTTTAATTTAATGAGTATCATTGATTCGATCTTTTTTAATCAATATATAGCGTTTTTTGTCAATTTAATGAGAAAAAATTGATCAGTGATATTTATTATTGGCCACATAGCGATTTTTAATTTAATGGGTAAAGTTGATTAAAGCTTTTTTTTTATTATTGGATATATAGTGTTATTTCAATCGGATCTTTTATATTCATTATATATGTGTGTGCATGTGTTATTATTGGATATATTGCGTTATTTTTATTTAAGGAGTAAAATAGAACAGAGATTTTTTATTATTGGATATACAGCTTTTCTTAATTTAATAATTAGAATTGTTTGGGTCTGGGGCCTAAATGGCCAACGTGGCTGGCGCTCCAGCGCTTGGTATCACAGGTTTCGGGTTCGAGTCCCGGCGGTGCCATGGATGTTTATAGTGGTTGGGAATCCATTTTAAACTGTAGTCCCGGTTTAATAGGATCGTAGAGCGTTGCGGGGGCATTGTGACTCCGCGTACGTGGCTTATCTTCAAGTTACACGCGCCCCTGAGTCATGCAAAGTGAGTAACGTCTGTGCAGCGCTTGCCTTAAGGCATCCAAGACCAAGCTGTCTAAGTGTTTGCCAGCTGCATTAGAAGAAAAAAACTTGTTTGGGTCTTTTTTATTCAATATATAGTGCTTTTCTTAATTTAATGGGTAAGGGTGATTGAATTGACAACATTTTCTTAATTTAATGGGTAATAATCTTTTTTCATTCAATAAAAGTTTTTTTTTTAATGTAATGGATAAAGGTGACAGGATCTTTTTATTCAATATACAGCATTTTCTTAATTTAATGGGTAAAGGTGATTGGATCTTTTTTTTAAGGCAGACTATATTAATTTCAGGTAATATGTTTTGTAAAAGCGTGATAAATCCTATTGGCCGGAAACATGTTCAAGGCGGACTGTGGGTTGGCCCCCTTGATCTAAATTATTGCTTATTTTTTCACCTTAAAAATTAGAAAATTGAAAAGAAAATAAGCAGGCGAGAACTAAAAATCTAATATATCTAAATATATAACGTATGCAACCAGTAATCGTTTGGTTTTCCATGTAAAGTGCTACGCATTAATAGATAAGAAAAATCAATATATCTTAATAATCAAGACAACTAAAAATTCTATTTTAAACTAATATGACCATGAAATTTGACTTATTTGGTTTTTATCATGTATATTTTCAATGGATCAAAGGTGTATGAAGACAGGAACAGACGATAAGACATATCAAGACAAGAACAGACGATAAGACATAAGAAGACAGGAACAGACGATAACGATAAACAGCTGATGGCAGAGATATCACACACAAATATTTATTTATTCGTTACGACAAATTCAAAAAATAAATGTAAATAAAACGAAATTTAGTAATAATATTTATCCTATATTATAGAACATCAAAAATGATATTAAAAAAGCACATTCTTAAAAATTAATTTTCAAAGGAATTTTTAAAACAAATTTCATTCCCTTTCACTTAAATATTTAGAATTATTTATTATTGGAAAAGTAATAAAAATACGAACACGTTCTAAAGCTTTTTTATTTCCAATGGCAGATTATGAACAGTTACAGCAAAAAAGAACAACGAAAAAAAAACAATACAACAACAACAAAATAATACATCAAATGCCGAAGCAGTGTTCATTCATCTAACAAATAATGCCATGTTGCAGATCTTTTAGCCACTAAAAAGTGTTATCAGGTGCACCACGGGGAGGTAGATCTTCTGCGCATAATTTATTCATTTGCTGTTAGCAACTTGATGGACAATTGGTTAACGCTGTGGCAGTCGGTATCGCACGCTTCAGGTTCGAATCCTGGTTGTGGCATGGATGTTTGTTAGTCTTTCGGAATCGGCGTTAAATTGCAGGTCCCTGTCGAATTAGCCCAAGAGGACCATAGAGCTACAAAGCGGTCATTTTCGATTCGTATTTCTTTTGCACACGAAATTTGAACTAAATAGATGGGGTTTTTTTCAATTCCTTCTATTAGCTCACACTCTCCCTATATATATCTTGTTCAAATTTTCAATCGTTAAAACACTTTTTATTCATCCACTTAAGTTCAAATACATTTTTTTTAACTTGTATTGAATGACACTGGATGTTAATACGGTTTTTTCAAATATTAATTTCAGTAATTAAATTTAATTAATTAACTTTAGTTTTTTTTTTAGATTTAAGTTGCATGCATCTACCAATAGATGGCGTCAGATAAACTTAAAAAATGAATGAAAATTATTTAAAAAAGGACTTTCTGCAATAGAGTGAAAAAAAAAAAGTAGGAATTGACTTTTCTTATCCCACTTGGCAGACAGCAGCATCTAGACTAAGTCTCGTGGAAGAAGGGGCAAGTTTCTGTTGTGATGATTTAGGTAGAAATCTGATTTGGCTCCATGACGCTGAAGAAGGAGGACAGTGCTATCCGGGGGGACTTATAGAGAGAACTACCCGCAATTTGCATATCGTATGGAATAAAACAGGAAAACTCCCACCAGTTAGTTCGACAAACGAGGCAAGAGGCTGACCATCTCACCCGCCATCGAGTGTCCTGTATTTTTTGAAACAGTGTCTACAACAAAGCAGCCAGCGGGTTGAACTTAAACCCTAATACTCACCATCTGCGCGAGCTGACACTGAGCCACGAGTCGGGCACTAAATGGATGTAAACGCAGTTCAGCAATAAATAAATAATACTTTTATTTGAATACGAACTGAATTTTTTACGTTCTTTAAACGTTATTGTTCCACGACGTTTAAAGAAGTCTGAGTAAATAATTATTAACACTTCAAATAGGTTGTTTTTCTAAAGTCGCTGGCAATACAAACATAGTTAATCTTTACACCATAAGCAAGGGTTTGCATAGCTGTTATTCATTTAACACTAAACAGGGGCACGAGTAGCTTGTAGATAGGTTACCGACGCGAGCATCACTACCCCACAACGCTCTACGATCCTATTAGGCCGGGACCCTACAGTCTAAAAGTGGATTCCGAACCACTACAAATATCCATGACACCATCAGGACTCGAAAATTGTGATACCCAGGGCCAGATCCAGCCACTGGGTCATTTAATTATAAAATAGCTGATTATTATATATATGTACCTAATTTAAATATAAAGTAGCTAATTTTAATTAGGTTAAAGCATCAAAAGCTTAATTTTTATACCTTTTTGATTTGTTTCATTTTTCTGTACTAAATATGAAACAATTATCTTTATTGTTACATGACGTTTAAGTAAATATTTATTAACGTTTCTAGTAGTGTTAGTATAAATCTATTATTTCTTCAGTAAAAGACTTTCTCACTAAACACATTTTGTTATAAGTTGTGTAAAATGTAAAATAATGTGTCAGTTGAGCCACTGATTTCACATACAGTATGAATATTATATTTTTCTTTTTTTTTTTCACAATTGCACAGCCGAAAACCGCTTTTTTTCCGCGTTTTGCATACACAAGTGACTCAGGAAAGTGCTCCATTGTAACTTGAAATAAATATTGCATTGAAATCGCATGTACGATTCTTGGCATACCCGCTTTAGATTCATAGCCATGTGAATAATGGTAGGGCATTTACGAAACGAAGAAGACAAAAAAAAAAAAAACCCCAATGATACACTGTTGCTTTTCATTCACAAAATCTGGGAGAGAATTCTGCGGGAGATGTAAATGTCCATTTTAAAAAACTGTAAAATCTTGTGAATGTTGAATACAAACAGATAGAAAAAAATGAAATATCTTAAAAAATTTTGAATTATATAAACTGATAATATACAATATTTAAATAATATTTAGTTGTAATTCAATAAAAATGAAAAAAATTTTCGATTTTATTCTTCACTTTTTTTTTTGCACATTGTTTGTCTATGTAACCTTCTACTTGTTTGAAAACTGAGGACAGAACATACATGAGCCTCACCTATACGTATACCATCAGTGGACTAGTATCAACTGAGCAGCTCCCTGACAGGTGTTGAGAGGACAATACTACTTTCGGGATGACTTTTAGGGGTAACTGGGTTGCTTTTGCGTTTCGTATGGGAGAAAACCTGGAAAACTCACACCAGGCAGTTTGACTATCTCTACGGTTTGATTTTCGAAAGAAAAATATTTCGATTAATTTGTGGTCCAGTTATAGAGAGAAGGATACATGGAGAATTTTGTTTAACCATGAAATCTATAGGAAATATATACGCAACCTATTATTAAAAGTGTCATCAATTTTTTTTTTTTTCGCATCAGATGGCTTGGCTTATTTTCAGATGTGATAATATAAGCCCTGCTAAAAAAGGAGACCAAATGTAGAAGAAAAACAGGTATACCTCGAACAAGATGG
The DNA here is from genome assembly GCA_021605095.1 of Caerostris extrusa. NCBI lineage: Eukaryota > Metazoa > Arthropoda > Arachnida > Araneae > Araneidae > Caerostris > Caerostris extrusa. The sequence continues at coordinate 14,816 of BPLR01002204.1, forward strand.
ATATATTTCGTAAATTTGGTTTGATGCTCTATGGTCATTGTTTGCACACTTCAGGCTAATAAGAGCGCGACTTACAGTTTAAAGTGGATTACTACTACTACTACTACACCATACCACATCACTGTTTTAGAGCTGAGTTGGCCCTTTACAGTTTGGAAATGATGTGGGTGAGAAGAAGTCTGATTGGGCTCTATGACGGTCATAGGAGACCGGGATCTACAGCTAAAAGGGATCCCGAACCACTACCAAACATCCATGTCACTGCCAGGATTCGTAGTTGAAGCCTGTGTTATCAAGAACCAGGGCATTATCAATTGGTCATCAAGCTGCAGACTGCGTTGAAGCATATCTGAAGATATTAAAAAAAATAAATCGTTGGCGGACTGTGGCGTCTGATCGGATATGTTGGCGGAAGCTTGTTGAGACGGCATTGACTTGTAACAGGCTGCAGTGCAAGTAAAGAAGAAAAGAAGAATAACTAATTATAATTGTTTTACTTTAGGGAAAATGCCCGATATTCAGAATGACTTGCGTTAAAGTGCCCGATATTCAGAATGACTTGCGTTAAAGTGCCCGATATTCGAAACTAACACTAACAACAATATTTTGTTCATTAAATTAATAGATGTTTAATGAATTATGATTTTTATCTCGCACGTGTTAACAATATTACATGTTTAATTCTTGACAGTGTTATTTTTAAGTTATATTGTAATTCATTAAAGAATTGGTGGTCCACTGGCCTATGGTAGCATTTTTTCCCACTGGAAGAGTTGTAGCATTTCATTTCAGGAGAGAGGAATGTATGTTATTTGAGAAATATATAATAACAACGCATCACTCAAATCTGATAGCAGATAGTCGATATCATGTATAATAGGGAAGTAGTGAATATCTGTGCGACCTTCACAGGTCAAAACAACTACAGATGGAATGTGGACTACTACACCCTGAGTTGTTCCATCGTGATGGGTGATAGACGATGATGGGCTAAGAAAATGTCTACTCAATGAGAAGTGAGGGAACCTGATCCCCTCCCCCTTCTTGAGGAATTTTCTTAAAGGAAGATTTTGGAGAAGAAAAGAGAAAGTTCTGCGACGAATTGACAAAGAGTGCTATTTTTCTCTTTTCTCTGAAGTGACTGAACTGACCCGAGTTTTCGCCCGTTTACTAATTGAGCCCCTTGTGGTTTCTTGTATCACGCCGTGTGATAATTAGGTCTGTCTCAAACCACGTGTTTTGAGATTCGACGTAGACTCGAGAACTCCGAAAACCTCCGACCTTGAACTGAACTGTACTTGAGATTTAATCGGGCACTTGTGATAAAATTTATACCGTTAATATTCATTTTTTGTATATAATTTAGTATTAACCCAAAGTTCTCCATATATACATACACACTCACATATATATATATATATATTGCTTGTAAATAAAAATTAAAGTGTTCCCATGAACATGAAAGGGGCCCTTTTCTTGAAGCCGTTATAGGTTAAGTATAGGCCGAGACGTTACAATATATTTAAAATACAATAACATAATAGGTATGAAGTATGATGTAACTTATTGCCTGTAAAAGTACACGATAGATTATTATCTGTCAAAGCATGTCACCTTCTGATTTTATGAACCTCTGTAACAATTGGCATTTATGATTTGGACAAGTCTCGCAGACGCTTTATTACAATTTATATAAATCTATACTTCATAAAACTCGAGAAGGGAGAATAGTTTTGTCAAATTCTTCGCAATGCTCATCAATCAATTTTTAAAACTCGAGACTTTACAGCTTTGGAGCGTGACTGAATTGAAATCTGTGGACCGTGTTTTATTTTTTTCTTTGAATTCTTCATTGTTTTTAAGTTCGAAGAAACTGTGGAAGATACTTTTACCTTCATAAAAATGATTCAATAATATGACATTTCACTAAATCTTTATAATGTAACGTCTCGGCCTTTACTAGACATATGACGACTTCAAGAAGAGGGCGGCCACTTTTAGCTTCATGGGAACACTTGAAATTTTATTTAAAAGCATTATATATATATATATATATATATATATATATATATATATATATATGTGTGTGGGGGCATATATATATACAGAATACTGGGTTAATACTAAATTATTTACAGAAAAGGAATATTAAAGATATAAATTTTATCTAATGTGCAAGATTAAATCACAAATACAGTTCATTCCAAGGTCGGATATTTTCAGAGTTCTCGAGTCTACGTCGAATCTCAAAACACGTGTTCTGAGACAGACCGTAATTATCACATGGCATGGTACACGAAACTACAAGGGCCTAGTAAACCTCCTAGTCCTCCCCGTCACATAGTAAACAAGCGGTTCCAGTGACCAGTTCAGTCACTTCAGAGAAAAAGACAATACTTCTGACGACTAGTCTCAGAACACTTCATCTCCTTCTCCCAAAACTTCAATTTATGAAAATCTATCAAGAGTGGAGGAGTCTCGTTGGAGGCAACACTTCTTCAGCCTATGGTCTATCATCAATCAGAATGCAGCAACTCGTCAAGAAACTCCAGCCTATTCAGTCACTTCAGAGGAAAAAAAGGAAAAACCACACTTCTGGTCGACTCGTCGCAGTATTCTCTCTTCACCAAAACCTCCCTTTAAGACAATCCATCAGGGGGAAGGGGGGGGGGTCAGCTTCCCTCACTTCTCGTTGGAGTCAACACTTCTTCAGCCTATGGTCTATCATCAATCAGGATGCAGCAACTCGTCACGAAACTCCAGCCTATTCAGTCACTTCAGAGGAAAAAAGGAAAAAAACCACACTTCTGGTCGACTCGTCGCAGTATTCTCTCTTCACCAAAACCTCCCTTTAAGACAATCCATCAGGGGAAGGGGGAGGGGGTCAGCTTCCCTCACTTCTTGTTGGAGGCAACACTTCTTCAGCCTATGGTCTATCATCAATCAGAATGCAGTAACTCGTCACGAAACTCCAGCCTATTCAGTCACTTCAGAGGAAAAAAGGAAAAACCACACTTCTGGTCGACTCGTCGCAGTATTCTCTCTTCACCAAAACCTCCCTCTAAGACAATCCATCAGGGGGAAGGGGAGGGAGGGTCAGCTTCTCTCACTTCTCATTAGAGAAGACCTTTTCTCAACTCGTGGTCTATCACCATTCACAATGGAATATCTGATGGTGTATTCCATATTCTATCTGTAATTGTTTCTACATGTGAAGATCGAACAGACAATCGCTAATTTCTTGAGGTCTCACATTACCCATGACATTGATTATCTGCTGTCCTATTTGAGTGACAGGGTGATCTCAAGAGTACGAAACACTAATTGCATGTAATATAAGTATCCATGACACTGATTATCTGCTGTCATATTTGAGTGACAGGTTGATCTCAAGAGTACGAAACACTAATTGCATGTAATATAAGTATCCATGACACTGATTATCTGCTGTCCTATTTGAGTGACAGGTTGATCTCAAGAGTACGAAACACTAATTGCATGTAATATAAGTATCCATGACACTGATTATCTGCTGTCATATTTGAGTGACAGGTTGATCTCAGGAGTACGAAACACTAATTGCATGTAATATAAGTATCCATGACACTGATTATCTGCTGTCATATTTGAGTGACAGGTTGATCTCAGGAGTACGAAACACTAATTGCATGTAATATAAGTATCCATGACACTGATTATCTGCTGTCATATTTGAGTGACAGGTTGATCTCAGGAGTACGAAACACTAATTGCATGTAATATAAGTATCCATGACACTGATTATCTGCTGTCATATTTGAGTGACAGGTTGATCTCAGGAGTACGAAACACTAATTGCATGTAATATAAGTATCCATGACACTGATTATCTGCTGTCATATTTGAGTGACAGGTTGATCTCAAGAGTACGAAACACTAATTGCATGTAATATAAGTATCCATGACACTGATTATCTGCTGTCATATTTGAGTGACAGGTTGATCTCAAGAGTACGAAACGCTAATTGCATGTAATATAAGTATCCATGACACTGATTATCTGCTGTCATATTTGAGTGACAGGTTGATCTCAAGAGTACGAAACACTAATTGCATGTAATATAAGTATCCATGACACTGATTATCTGCTGTCATATTTGAGTGACAGGTTGATCTCAGGAGTACGAAACACTAATTGCATGTAATATAAGTATCCATGACACTGATTATCTGCTGTCATATTTGAGTGACAGGTTGATCTCAGGAGTACGAAACACTAATTGCATGTAATATAAGTATCCATGACACTGATTATCTGCTGTCATATTTGAGTGACAGGTTGATCTCAGGAGTACGAAACACTAATTGCATGTAATATAAGTATCCATGACACTGATTATCTGCTGTCATATTTGAGTGACAGGTTGATCTCAGGAGTACGAAACACTAATTGCATGTAATATAAGTATCCATGACACTGATTATCTGCTGTCATATTTGAGTGACAGGTTGATCTCAAGAGTACGAAACACTAATTGCATGTAATATAAGTATCCATGACACTGATTATCTGCTGTCATATTTGAGTGACAGGTTGATCTCAAGAGTACGAAACGCTAATTGCATGTAATATAAGTATCCATGACACTGATTATCTGCTGTCATATTTGAGTGACAGGTTGATCTCAGGAGTACGAAACACTAATTGCATGTAATATAAGTATCCATTACACTGATTATCTGCTGTCATATTTGAGTGACAGGTTGATCTCAGGAGTACGAAACACTAATTGCATGTAATATAAGTATCCATGACACTGATTATCTGCTGTCATATTTGAGTGACGGGTTGATCTCAAGAGTACGAAACACTAATTGCATGTAATATAAGTATCCATGACACTGATTATCTGCTGTCATATTTGAGTGACAGGTTGATCTCAAGAGTACGAAACACTAATTGCATGTAATATAAGTATCCATGACACTGATTATCTGCTGTCATATTTGAGTGACAGGTTGATCTCAAGAGTACGAAACACTAATTGCATGTAATATAAGTATCCACAGCACTGCTTATCTGTTGTCAAATTTGAGTGACAGGTTGATCTCAAGAGTACGAAACACTAATTGCATGTAATATAAGTATCCATGACACTGATTATCTGCTGTCATATTTGAGTGACAGGTTGATCTCAAGAGTACGAAACACTAATTGCATGTAATATAAGTATCCATGACACTGATTATCTGCTGTCATATTTGAGTGACAGGTTGATCTCAAGAGTACGAAACACTAATTGCATGTAATATAAGTATCCACAGCACTGCTTATCTGTTGTCAAATTTGAGTGATAGGTTGATCTCAAGAGTACGAAACACTAATTACATGTAATATAAGAATCCATGACACTGATTATCTGCTGTCATATTTGAGTGACGGGTTGATCTCAGGAGTACGAAACACTAATTGCATGTAATATAAGTATCCATGACACTGATTATCTGCTGTCATATTTGAGTGACAGGTTGATCTCAAGAGTACGAAACACTAATTGCATGTAATATAAGTATCCATGACACTGATTATCTGCTGTCATATTTGAGTGACAGGTTGATCTCAAGAGTACGAAACACTAATTGCATGTAATATAAGTATCCATGACACTGATTATCTGCTGTCATATTTGAGTGACAGGTTGATCTCAAGAGTACGAAACACTAATTGCATGTAATATAAGTATCCATGACACTGATTATCTGCTGTCATATTTGAGTGACAGGTTGATCTCAAGAGTACGAAACACTAATTGCATGTAATATAAGTATCCACAGCACTGCTTATCTGTTGTCAAATTTGAGTGATAGGTTGTTATTATTCTTGTGTTAAAGAATATACATTCCTCTCTCCTGGGAAAGGAATGCTATAAATCTTACAGTGAGAAAAATTTCCACAATATAAATGCACATACAACAATATAAAGTTGTATGTCAACATAAACAATAATGCTACCAGTGTTTAATAATCTTTCTATTAAAAAACAAATTTCTCAATTTTAAAAATATTCTCATCTGAAACATATCCACATTTATTTCAGTCTTAGTTTTCTTAAAAATTGAAGTTTCAAGCATGACAATGGTTCTGATATGTGAAAATTTTCTTCTGAGTTTTGAATTATTGTAATGTTTGAAATCTTCTTAGCACAACTGTAATTCTGCTTATTTTAGATATGCAGAGAAAAACGTTAAAATGTTCTAATTGCAGATTGTCTGTTATTTCTTTTTTCCACTTTGATGTGGTATCTTTTAGACTGCGTCATAGTCTTCATAATTTATTCATCAAAAGTAAAACATTTTCTATCTACGTTAGTAAATACTCTTCCTAATAGTAATTTTTTTTCTTGCTATTTTTCTAATTTCTATTTTGCTTTCTTATTTTATTAAAGACGTTTATTTAACTCCCTCATTGTGTTTCTCGTAATCCTCAAAATTACATGATCGATTTTATAAACTATTTTGTAATAAGTTAGTAAGCTCAAATTTTGCAAAAACAAGATTTAGTGGATAACAATGTAATAATATCCTAGTAAAAAAACTTAATAACCAAATTGTCACACTTTGGAGAACTTTTGTTGTTGTTCTAATGCAGCTGGCAATACAGAGACAGTTAATCTTTTTGTCTATACCTATCAAAAATGTTAAATGATATAGATAAATTAAAAAAAATTTTTAAGAAAGAATGCTTAAAACGCGAATAAAAGAAATCGAGAAGATTTCTTTTTATGAAGTAGTACTTTGGGCAAATTTTTTCGATAACAGAGGACGCTGTAAAAAACAGGGGTATAAAGGAATCCAAAAATAAAATCTTCCAAATGCACTATATGTCTACGTTTAAAGCCAAGTTCAAACTGTTTCAAACCACGCTCAATGTTTTATGGACAGAAGTGCAAACATTGCAAGGTGCTGCTGTTATTTCAAAGTTATTAAGTAAATTAATTATAATAAAACTGTTTTTAAATTGGTAATTTTTTTTTAAATCTGCATATATAAGTTTATAATTGCTGATTTTAAGTTGCATAGTTTTTTTTAAACTTGAGAAAAAAATTGGGCTATAGAAGGTTAAAGGAATAGTTTCTTCTTTTCAACTTTAACAGCTTTTGCAGTTATTCTACATTTCACAATATTCTATTCATTGCATAAAAAGCCCTTTTGTTTACGATATGTGATTTAATTTGCAGACAGTTTGAAAAGGTGGCCATGTACTGCAACCAAACAGCCGGTCTGATGCCCATGTCGTTCGTCCTCGGCTTCTACGTCACGTTTGTCGTCACAAGATGGTGGAATCAGTTTCTCAATCTCCCCTGGCCGGACAGGTAATACTTCATCTGCAAATGAGAACACAAAATCATTTTGCTCTAATATTTATTTATCTAAAAATATGTTAAAATTTTATATGATGGGAAGATATTTAAAGACGAAATAACTATTAAAATACTTTTGAAATTTTTCTATTCTATTCATTTATTTTATTATATTATATACTTTTTTTCTATTTTATTCTATTCTTCTATCTTATTATATTATAATCTTTTTTTATATTTATTCTATTCTTCTGGTTTTTTTATATTATGTTCTTTTTCTATTTCATTATATACTTCAGTTTTTTTTTATATTAAATTCTTTTTTTTTCTATTTTACTCTATTCTTCTATTTTATTATATCATATTTTTTCCATTCTACATTATATTTTTATATGTATTATATTCTTCTATTTTATTGCGTCATATTTTTTCTATTCTATTTCTATCCTTTTATTTTATTATATTCTGCTCTTCTGTTTTATTCTATTCTTCCATTTTATTTCATTATATTTTTTTATTTATTATATTCTTCAATTTGATTATATTATATTCTTTTTTCTATTTTATTATATTTTTTTTTTTTTATTCCATTTTATTCTTTTATTTTATTTTATTTTTTGTTCGAAAAGAAAGTTCAATACATAATAAATTATCAAATGCATTGCATTATTCGATAAAAGCAAATTTTTTCAAAAGTGGCAAAGTCACTTTGCAAAATATTTCTATGAGATCAAGTAAATCTCAGCTTATTTCGCATCAAGTTCTTCGAATGCTTAAGTTTCGACTTCTTATCATGCCCATAAAGTACCTCAAGGTATTTTAGCAGAAATTGAATAGTTACAATGGTGTAATTGAATGGTATAAAGCGATGATATATTTTGCTACCCAAACACAAAAATTATGACGGAAGCATTTTAATAGAACCGTATTTTTAAAGAGAATTATTTTAAAATGATATTGCTTCTTAACAAAAGGAATTTAATCATTGATAATCAAGACTAGTGTGCTTAAAATTAAAAAAATATATTTTAATGTTCCAGCAGAAATTAAAACATTCAGAATAACTAATTTATTTAATAAAATAATATAATTTTATGATTTTAATAATTAACCATAATCGTGAATTTAATAATTCTTTATGTATTCGCAGTACCTCAATAATTCCAGCAAAAAATACAAAAGGAATTTATCTTATAATTTGCATCTAAACATAAACCAGGAAAAAGCGAAATCTATGCTTTCTTCAAGAGATATTTGTCAGGATACACCTGATATTAACTTACACTTTTGAATCTGTACTTAGTTTAAATAATTAGGATCAGAAATTGTCATAATAATATCTTGTCTGAAATAAAAAAGAAGTGTGTCTGCTCAAAAGGCTTTTTTTTTATTAAGAAATCAGAAAAGAAGAAACTAAATTCTTGTTATATAAAACCCTTATTACACCTATCGTGGTCTATGGCTCTGAAACATGGACTTTGGCAAGATCTAATGAGACCCATTTTGGTCTATTTGTGCGGAAGATTTTAAGGGCTGTTCTTGGAGGTGTTAGGGAAAGTGATTGTTGGAGAAGAAGGTACAAAGCAGAAATTTATAAATGCTATCAAGACCCAGATATTATAAAATTTATTATGATCAATAGATTAAACTGGGATGCTCTTGAATTTAGAATGAATGATTTAAACCCTGTAAAAAGGCTCGTTTTTGGCAAAGCCACAGGGACAAAAAGGAAGAAGACGTCCCAAGTTGCGATGGATAGAAGCAGTTGAAAAAGATTTTGCTGTACTAAAGGCTAAGAATTGGAGGACCCTTGTCACCCAGAGGAATGCATGGAAATCTCTTCAAAGACTTGGCCAACTCTGGGCTGTCGTGCTATTGACGATGATGATGATGAGTATATAACATGTGAAGCATACCATATAACTAACTTTGTTTTTATATTTTAACTCCAAATTACTACATTTAAAGGATTCGTATTAAATAATATTTTGAAATTTATTTACTTGGGATTCATGGACAAACAATTCAATTCATTAGTAGAGTCCCATATTAGAAAAACGCAGCAAAAAAAGGAAATACTGACTCACACAATGATTAATCTATGAAAATTCTTTTCTGTACTTCATAGAAATACATGAAGAATTTCTGAGGATGCACTTAATTTGGCCATAAGTATGATGAATAGATACATGATATTATACAATAATTGAATCTTTTTTGCTTTGATCTAGAGCAGCTCATACAATCCTCATGTACGTGCAGGGGTGGATGACAGGGGCAGAATAATACGAAGGACCCTGGTGCGGTACATCAACCTGGCGAACACCATCCTCTTCCAGACCATCAGCGGGTCTGCTAAGAAGCGTTTTCCAACAAACGCTCACTTGGTTGGTGCAGGTAATGTCATGGAACTTTATATCTTTACTTCTTTTTTCTTCTTTAAAGTATTGCTGTTTTCCAGAAATGAAGTGTATTTCATTTAAATATTAATATAATGTGACTGATTTACGTTTTAGATATAGTAAAAAATAAAAGCTTTTTAAAAATAGAATAAAAAACTAATCAAATCAAATAAATACTTATGAAACCTACTTTAAATTACTTATATATTAACATATTTTTTAAAAGAGATGCTCTTAAAATTTAATAAACCATTAAATTTTAAATGAAAATTTTTTTACTTAAAATACATATTTATATATACATATTTATTATATACATATGAAAATTACATATTTCAGTTTCCAGTATTTAAGCAACAAATCATTTTGGTCTTAATTTCATATTAGTTCAACTTATCTGAAATACTTTTATCTGAAATTTTAATCTATTGATGATTATTTTATTAAATTTCAATATTGCACAAATCTGATAAGAAATTTAATAATCGTTCTAAGAATGTAATCAATCTAAGAAGTATTTCACAATTTATAAGCCAATTTGTGAGTTTATATGGCAAATTTAAGCCAATTTGCACGCCTATTTTTTTTTTTTTTTTTTTTTTGAGAGAGAAAATAACTTTTATTCTTTACACAATGAAGTCCGCACTGCATTGATTGTCAACTAAATTATTTTTTTTAAAAATTGAATCAAAAACAATCTAGAAGTGTCCTTTCTAGACACAAAGAAAAGAAAAAGAACAAAACTGCCATGTCAAAGCACAGAGCAAAACAAACGCTTTAATTAGAATTAAAGCACGCTCTTTGCCAAATGACAAGCGTACAGTCTATGATATGCGTGGAATTTGGCTCAACTTTAAATCGAAGGAAAGTTATTTAAAATTATGCAGATCATTACATTTAATTATAAATTAAGGTCATTGCATGGAATATTTATGCAAACAATCTGTAAAATTTCGTACAAAGAAAAAGTTAATTGTAAATGAATTGTTGTGATTAGATGAAGTTAGCACACATTTTTTGCATTACCTGCTTGAAACTCAGTGACATTTTACTTTGTATTTGTTGTTTTATTTTAATATATTAATCAAAATATTATGAAGAAGATTCAGTATTTAAAAATCGAAACAAAAAATTTTATTTTGAGATATTGGTTTCATTTTATTCTTTGATTTAGTATGTATCTGTTAATAAAACCTTTATTCATCTATTCCAACGACAAGTACTGGGTGATTATATTTAAATTCCCACTTTCAAAATGCTGTAAAAAAGAATCACTCTTCACAATGAGTTCACATTTGAACTGAAGATACTTGAAGAAGGGGGAAATGGCACGGCATCAAAAAAAAGTACCAAAGTGTATGAATAGATGGCGCTGTAACGGCCTAAAGAAAGTGAATTCGTCTGCCAGTGATATTTTGAATCGAAATGGCAACGTATTTGACCTGAGTTGCACATTAAACCAACTGTAGTGTTCAATGTGCTGGATTGTTTCAGTTTTTTTTTTTCGACGGAAAAATGACTTCCAAGTCATTCAACAGTTGTGACACTGTGAGTAGAAAGCCCGTCCACCAAGGCAAGGTCATACCAAATTGGATGGGGGAAAAATCGGTGGAACTTTTTTGGGGGCCATACCGTTTCCCCCTTCTTCAAGTGTTTTCAGTTTAATTTTGAACTCATTGTGACGAGTGTTTCTTTTTGACAGCATTTTGAAAGCGGGACTTTAATTATATTCACCTCGCCCATTAAAATAAAAGAGAGAATCAGTTTAATTAGCCACGTGCATTATTTTTAATGATGTTATCTATAAATGTGAAATTCTGAGATTTCATGTATCTTTTGTAAAAAACTATTAGACATAAAGCATAAAGCCTTTTATTAATAAAAAAATTAACTATATTTCAGTTTGTGGTTAATAAATTAGTTTTTAAGCAGTATATCTCAATTTATTTTTTTTAAAAATAAGAAATTTGAAAATATTTTTAAGATTTTCCGATGCATGAATTTAATTAAAAATCAAATTAAAAAGTTATAACTTTAATGTTGCTTTTTAAAAATATATAATTCATTTATGTATGTTTCCTAAAACAAAAACTATTAGACATAAAGCAGTAATATATTTTACTTAATTAACTTTAATATTGAAAAATAATGTTAAAGTAAAAGCTAATGTTATTAAAAAATTTATTTAACTAATGCACGAGGGAATTGTTTAAATAGGCTAGTACATTATTTTTAGTGATGTTTTCTGTAAATGTGAAATTCTGAGAATCCATGTAAACTTTTAGACATAAAGCATTAATGTTTTTTATTAGTAAAAAATTAACTATATTTCAGTTTGAGGTTAATTAATTAATTTTTAAACAGTATATCTGAATTTATTTATCATAATTATTTTTTTTTAAATTAATAATCAGAAACCCTGGCGCCGAGCGCCAATTCAAAATCAGTAGATAGTAAAAACAAGTAATATAAAAAAAAAAAAAAAAATGTTTAAAGTCAATTCCTACTTTTTTTCCCTCTATATTGCAGAAAGTCTTTTATAAATAATTTTCATTCATTTTTTTAAGTTTATCTGGCGCCATCTATTGGTAGATATATGTAACTTAACTCTAAAAAAAAAATGAATTAATTAAATTAAATGAATGAATTAATATTTAAAAAAACTGTATTAACATCCAGTGTCATCCACTACAAGTTCAAAAAAAAATGTATTAGAACTCGAGTGGATGAACGAAAAGTATTTTATGAACGATTGAAAATTTGAATAAGATATATATAGGGAGAATGTTAGCTAATAGAAGGAATTTAATAATTACCATTCTAATATATTGCTATTAAAAAGTTTATTAAAATAATTTGTATTAAAAGTATAATGCGGCCTGATGGCCGAGTGGCTAGCGCTTGTTATCACAGATTTCGGGTTCGAGTTCCGGCGGTGCCATGAATGCTTTAGTGGTTAGAAATCCCCTTTAAACCGTAGGTCCCGGTGTAATACTCTCGTAGAGCGTTGCGGAGGTAGTGTTACTCGCGTCTGAAGTTTATCTTCAAGCTACAAATGATCCTTGGTTAGTGGCAAATATTTAACAGCGGCCTTGCTTATGGCATAAGTATTAACTGTCTCCTATTGACAGTTGCATCAGAAACCTCCGACAAAATATTACTGTAGTCCAAGTTCATGGTGAATCCTTACTTATATCATTGATGTCATTATTATACTTTATTTAATATAGATTCCAATCATTTATAAATCTTATGAATTTTTTTGTATGTGTGCTTCACGGTCAAGTTAAGGTAGATTTCTACCGAGTACTAAAATTGCACGTCGCAGAACGCCAGACCATCGGAATCATACATATCCAAGATTTCTATTGACAACCATTTTACGACTGGAGATTTTAGAAACTCACTTACGGTGAATATACACAATCCTGCGACTTTTGCATGTACGCTTGAATTTTGACCAATGTCATGTTAGTGTGTTGTTGTCGTATTCCCTCATGGATGGAGGGAAGAGGGATGCAGCTTCTGTTCTGATGAAGCACCTGTATGTAGAAGTCGACTTCGGATCCGTGACGCTCTTGCAATCATTCGTGATCGAGACCGGCTTAAAGTGGATTTCGAACCACTACAAACATTCATGGCACCGCCGGGACTCGAATCCGAAACCTGTGGCACCGAGCGCCAAAGCGCTAGCCGCTCAGCCATTCAGGTCAGCCCCAATGTCTTTAAATGACATTAACAATTTCGCTTCTTCGATTGAACATGATAATATATTTATTGCAGCAGATCTAAATGCACACAGCACTAGTCGGGCTATAATTCAGAAGAAGTAAGAGATTTGTTAGTTGAGGAATAACTTCCATTTATTAAACAACAGAGAATCAGAGCCAACTTTTGTGCATCGCAGTAGTAAAGGTTGGCTTTTATTGCAAATAAAATTATTTTTACCTGAACCTACGGCTTAAAGTGGATTCCGAACCACTGCAAACATCCATGGCACCACCGGCACTCGAACCCGAAACCTGTGGCACCGAGCGCGAGAGCGCTAGACACTCGGCCATTCAGGCTCCAGTATGTTGTGTGTGATGTTAATATGATTTTTGATCAATGTCATGTTAACATGTTGATGTGTTGTAGGACTCATGACGTCAGAGGAGAAGCAGCTGTTCGAAAGCGTGACCCTGAACGTGAACAAGCACTGGGTGCCCTTCGTATGGTCCATCAACCTGATCAACGTCGCCGTCAAGGAAGGGAGGATACAGACCGGAGAACCCGTGAAGCAACTTTTGATGTAAGCAGTCATTCTTCTTTTTAATATTATTACTTTAAAAGAAAAAAATTGCTATAAGCGAAGCTCTGAGCCTAGCTTCAGACTTTGAAGTACCTGATGTTTGATTCTGACTGATAGTAATAGTTCAATATAGTATTAGAAGGATTGGCATCCTGGACAAATTGGGGCAGGATATCGTTTCTACACTAGTTGTTTTGGACCAGATCGGATCGGGTGCTCGCCCATGCGCAGCAACGTTCTCTGAACCCTAGTTGAGGATACACTCTTGGTAGCCCCTTGGTTCATCTGGGCGGTCAGTTGCTCAACAGTTGCACGTCTATTCGCCCGAACGCATCTCCGTAGCCTTCGTTCGTCTCTGTCATCTATAGCCCGTGGTGCACCACATGTGCCACACCGCTGCTTTTGGATAGTGCCATTTTGAAATGTGCGATATACTTTTACCACGGCGGCACGCGAACAGTTCACAAAATTAGCCCTTTTCCGAAATGCTTCCACCCTTGGTCCGAAAGCCAATAATCATGCCCTTTTGAACGTCGGATAAATCGCCACGTTTCTGCATTACGCCAACGATTGAAATGCTTTCCGATGCCCTAGGACATCCTTTATATACACATCACTGCAATGTGCTGCCACCTGCCTTTTGTGATTGGTTATTTCACCTTGATGTCGAAAGTAGGTGGTGATAACATTAATGTGACTGGACTGTGTATTTTAATACCTGACTGATCCTTTTTAAAATACACCAATTAGATTTTAATACCATTATTTAAAACTTTAAAATTTAAAAACTTAAAGTTATATATGGATAATAAACTTCTTAAAATTCACTTTAAAAATTCATATTATTATTTTATTCATGTTTTGTATTTATTTTTCCGATAGGAATTAAACAGTTTGCGAACTAAAACGGGTCACTTATGGGGACATGACTGGGTAACAGTTCCTCTTGTATACACCCAGGTAAGATACCTCATATAACATTCTACTGTAATAAACTCTTGGATTATTAATTATTTTATAATAATCCAAGATCGCATTTATTCATTAAAAAAAATTTTTTTATTAATCATCAACTTCAAAATAATATCTTACTTGAAATAAAAAACAGAATTGTGTCTGCCAATAAGGGTTTTTGGGTTAAGAAATCTATTTAAATCACAATTCATTTGCAGAAAAACTAAATTATTGTTATATAAAACCCTTATTAGTCCTATTTTTTGGTCTGTGGCTCTGAAACCTGAACTTTGGCAAAATCTGATGAGGCCTAGTCGGTATATTTGGTATATTTGAGTGGAAGATTTTAAGGACTGTTCTTAGAGGCGTTAAAGAAACAAATTGTTGGAGAAGACAGTACAACGCGGAAATTTATAAACGCTATAAGACCCAGATATTATAAAATTGATTAAGATCCATATATTAAACTGTAGCTGCTCATATGTTTAGAATGGGTGATATAAAACCCTGTAGAAAAGCTCGTTTTGGCAAAGCCACAGGGACAAAGAGGAAGAGGACGATCCAAGTTGAGATGGTTAGATGCAGTTGAAAAGGATTTTGCTGTACTCGGGGTTAGGAATTGGAGGACCATGGTCACCCAGAGGAATTCATGGAAATCTCTTCAAAGGAAAGCCTCGGCTCACTCCGAGCCGTCGTTGATGATGATGATGAATCATCAACTTACATAAGGGGATGAATATTAAAAAAACATTTTTCTAATGAACATACAAGATGCAAAGTAGACGAAAGTCCAATTGATAAAACTCTATAGTGTTTCATAGATACTTTCAATTTCCTACGGGTTGTCTGATATTTCTATGAAAATTCACCTTCGCTGCTAGAACATCGTGAGAACACTTAATGTTTTAAAACAGGGGTCTCCAAACTACGGCCCGAGAGCCAAATCCTGCCTGCCAGTGTCATCCA
The DNA here is from genome assembly GCA_021605095.1 of Caerostris extrusa. NCBI lineage: Eukaryota > Metazoa > Arthropoda > Arachnida > Araneae > Araneidae > Caerostris > Caerostris extrusa. The sequence continues at coordinate 30,769 of BPLR01002204.1, forward strand.
TCCGGCCTGCGAGGACGAATAGCTTATTGTTGCTGCAATAAGTTGGATAAAAAAAAATACAGAAGGATAATAATTCGGTTTTAATGACTTGCTAGGTAAAGCTTCATGACAAGCATAATACGCAGAAAATTTATCTTAAGCATAACGACTAACAAATAATTGAAATGAATCCCACTAACATTATAAACTAGTGAACATCCCGCGGTTACCCTCGGTAGTTATGTTGGGATAAAGAGTATCGCATATATATGTATATCGATGTTTGGAATGTATATATTCTGAATCAAACATATGATTTTTATCCTGAAAATCCCCTCAGGAACGGAAAAGCTAAATTCCCTCAGGAACGGAAAAAGTAAAATATATCAATTAATGATTTTTTAATTTTTCTGCCATAATAGATAATGGCAGAAAAATTAAAACTGTTTTGGCCCTTGGTACTTACTGAGTAAACAGTAGGGCCCTAAGGCTGGAAAGTTTGGAGACCCCTGTTTTAAAAGATAATTGATCGTACATAAAAATAGCTCTGTTTTATGCACACGACAAAGTTACATGTTAAACTCTATACATTTTCGCCATAAGATGGTAGCCGATATAACCGAAGAATTAAATAACAAATAAAAGTTATTTGTGCAGTTTAAATCTTTTTGTAATCTTCACAGGTAAAAGATGGTTGGCGAAAATTCATTTATTGGGTACTGTATTAATTATGGATGGCAAAAGTGCTACAATTTAAAGAATAAAGAAATATTGTATCAAGCAATATATATAAATACTAGAACTGGAAGGGGCTAGTTTGAGGGGCCACCTCCAAGTGCAATCCTAGTAAATGTCGTGTTTCGAAAAAATACAAACATAAGATATGAATATACTCGGGATAAAATCACTAAGTGTCTAAGCAAATTGAAAGGCGAAATTGCAAGCACATATAATTTAATACAAAAAAAAAAAGAAAAAAATAAGAAGTGACAATACTATCTCTTTTTGATGGGACGAGTATATGTAACCTGTTTCTTGTAAAAGACAAAAATGTACGAGCCACTGATGTAATCAACAAAGTTAAGAACAGTCAATTGATTTCTCGTTAAAGAATCATTGCTATGAATAACCCATACACCCACTGACAGTTATATAAAGCTGCTGATGCCATTCCTTTAAACTTATTTGTAGGTGGTGACCCTACTGACCCACCTGTTCTTCATCACGTGCCTGATCGGCCGTCAATTCCTGGACCCCGCCCAGGGGTACCCGGGCCACGACATCGACCTCTACATCCCCATCTACACCTTCCTGCAGTTCTTCTTCTTCCTAGGGTGGCTGAAGGTGAGTGCTTCTTCTTCTTCTTCTTCCGAAGGAGTGAGTGTTTGTCGTTGTTGTTGGAAAGTGAAACTGAAGCATCTGTTGTTCCAGTAGGTGGCGGAACAGCTCATCAACCCTTTCGGAGAAGATGACGATGATTTCGAAACCAACTGGTTCATCGACAGGAACATTCAGGTAATCATTTTTAACAAGTAATATAAAAAAAATTTTAAGTCAATTTCTACTTTTTTTTTTTTCAATTCCTTCTATTAGTTCGCATATATATATCTTGTTCAAATTTCCAATCGTTCATAAAATACTTTTTATTCATCCACTCAAGTTTAAAAACTGCAATTGAACTTGTTGAAATTAGGAATTGACAAATACTCGAATGAGGTTTTGTTTGTCGCTCTACGGTCATCTTGTGCACACAAGGGCTAAACAGGCCGAGACTTACGGTTTAATGTAGATTCCGAACCATTAACACACATCTATTATGCCTTCAGTATTCGAACCTGAAGTACCAAAGGCCGGAGCACTACCCACTTGGCCATTAGGCCGCATACTGAATGAGAAATGAAGTTAACGAACGAATATTTTTATGACATGGGAAAATAATACAATTTAATACCCTATACGGCCGAGTGTCTGGCGCGCTCGGTCCCGCAGGTTTCGGGTTCGAGTCCCGGCTGGACCATGGTTGTTTGTAGTTATTCGGAATCCACCTTAAACCATAAGTCCCGGTCTAATATGACTATATATATATATAAGTTGGGCGTAGGGCTGACAGCCCTACCCATTAAAAAGTAACCATCTCATATTCCGGAATCTGCAAGTAGGCAGTCCCATCATAGGGCTGGCCATGCCCCACCATAAGAATTCAAAAATATAAGATATTAATTGCACTATGGTGGGGCAAGGGGCGCCACCATGGGGCTGAAAAGGAAGAATTATATAATTAATAACAAAAATATAAGATATTAAATAAAGGTAATCACTAAATGGATCAGTAATAATCAGTAATTATCTATAATTATCTAGAAGCAATATTTATTTACTTATAATAATTATATTATTAGAATAAATAATTGTGTAATAAATTAAAATAAAGATAATCAATAATTGAAACGCTATAATTATTTAGAAGCAATATTTAATAACATGAATTATATTAATAATATCCAATAATAATAAGTATAATATATAAAATAAAGATAATGACTATATGAAAGGTAATAATTATCTAGAAGTCATATTTAATAACATTATATTGCATCGTCTGGAACATTTATCTTATTGTTATTTGCAATTTTTATTAATTATTACATTAATAATAGCAAATAACAATAAGTATAAGACATTAAAATAAAACAACCACTACTTGTAAAGCTATAATTATTTATCGTATTATCAACCACTTTCAATGCTTTATGTTAATTTCCGCAGGTTTCCTATACTATTGTGGACGACATGTATGGAAAACTCGCCAAACTGGACAAAGATGCCCACTGGGGACAGTCGTCCGTGGAAATTCCATACACGGAAGCGTCCCTCATTCACAAAATCCCCAACTACAAAGGGTCCACCATGGATGTGGTGTAAGTAGTCCTTTGTTTTACAGTTGTGTTTTTGTTAACTTCCAGATTTTAGAGAAAAAAATAAATAATCCCTTAAATAAATATTTGAAAGGTTTTGTTTCAACTATTTATACTACTGTGCCCAAAAAGTAAGACCAAATATTTTTTTTTTCAAAAACTCTTTATTTATTTTTCCAAATTTATTTCGTCGCCTTTAAAGTAATGCACTTATACCAACTTTTTTTTTTTCTTCCAATCCTCAATGTATGCTAAAAAGTCATCGGCAGGAATGGCCTTCAAAGCTGTTCACATTGACGTCACGTTGAATCACGTCACAAAGATTCACGTTGAATCTCTTCAATTGACTCAAAACGGTGTCCCCAGAATGGTCCTTTGAGTTTATGGAATAGCCAGAAGTCGCACGGTGTAGATTCGGTGGTTGTGAAGGGATATGGATTTCATTTGCAGCGAAAAAGTCACGAAGAATCGATGCAATGTGAGCTGGCGCATTCAGCCTTCTTTGAACTGTGTTTTCGGTACCAATCGAGATTTGACGCGATTGAGTTCTTTGGCCCAAAATGGAATTTCCGGATGCTTTTGAAATTCCAACATTATCAGCCAGATGGCCTAGTGGCTACCGCTCTGGCTCTCGGTACCACAGGTATCGGGTTCGAATCCGGCGGTGCCCATGAATGTTTGTAGGGGCTCGGAATCCACTTTAAGCCGTAGGTCCCAGGTCTCCTATGACTGTAAGAGCGTCACGGAGCCAAAGTCGACTTCTACCTACGGGTGCTCCATCACAACAGAAGCTGCTTCCTTCTCCTTCAATCATAAGTACGTATGGGCTCGTGGGCTTGGCCAGCCAAGTGGGATAAGAAACAACACGATCATTTTTCTGCAAACTCTATGGTAAATATACTTGGACCTGCAGTTTAACGTAGATTCCGAACCCACACAAACATCCGTGCCACGGGCTAGATTAGAAGGTGTAGCCTGTGGTACAGAAGGCCAGAGCGCAGTCCGAGTTCCAGTGCGCAATCCAGGCCTGGGCATTTAAAGTCAGCTTCTATTTCGAAGTTAATGACATGTCAAATGAAGTTGTTTACTCGTTGAATTTGAGAAGGCAAACTTTAAAATATAAATTCAACGACGTTTGTAAACAAGCAATGTCGGTCATAATTTGATCGATAACTGAATCGCACAAGATTAATTCATCACTTAAAGTTCCATTGCTTGTTATTGCTGACCTAGAGTCAATTAAAATGATGGATTGACAGCTGTTTTTAACAATATATTGCTGTAGTTATGCCGGTTGAATAGAATTAATGGTTTCTAATACAGGATTTCGAATACACATTGCTTAGATAAATGATTTCCATGGACAATTATTCCATTTCATTCCTCTTCTATCATTCTTTTAATTGGTAAATTTCTCTTTGAATATTGTTTACTCAACGACTCTGTAAAACTTCATTATTATTCATACAGCGGATAGCGTGTCAAAACACATTAGCCATTTCTAAACTGACGAGGAGGTGAATAAAGTTTAAACAATGAAAGATTTTATTTTAACATTGAAAATTATAAATCTTATTTTTTTTTACATTAAATCAGAGAATTTTAATTCTAAATGCAGAAAATTTTAATTGTTCCTGGGAAAAATTAAAACTATTTAATATATCAATCTTATATTAATCGACTTCATTTTTTTTTTGAAAGGGTAACCAAAATATTAAAAGCTGTCTAAATAAATTAAGATTGCCTAAACTTCCCTCTAAACCATTATTTTGTGCTAGTTACTCTTGGTATTTTTGATAGTGAACATAATATGTGGGTTGACAAGTTCGTAGGCTGGCGCTAGTATTAAATCTATAGGATTTTTAGTCAGCCCTAACCTTCAAAAGACACGCGTATAAATTTGACAGCTGTTGCACTATTAGTATGTGAGTTATAGCATTTTTAGTGAAGTTATAGCATTTTTAGTGTTCATCAAGTGCAGTCTACTTGGCTGACTGTCGATTGGACTCCGGTGTGAAATGATGGAGCCATGTTTCATCCATTGTCACATATCGACGCAAAAATTCGGGTTTATTACGATTGAACAGCTCATCAGTTGTTTTTGGTCGACTGTGAACTCGCGCGGCACCCACTTTGAACAGAGCTTTTGCATATCCAAATATTCATTCACGATATGTCCAACACGTTCCTTTGATATCTTTAGGGTCTCAGCTATCTCAATCAACTTCACTTTACGGTTATCGAAATTATTTTGTGGACTTTTTTTGATGTTTTTCGTCGGTAACAGCTTCTTTGGGGCGTTCCACTGCGTGCATTGTCCTCAGTGCTCATTTCGCCTCGTTTAAATTTTCTGCAAACCACTTCTCTACGGTTGATTTTCCTGTTGCAAATTATTTGTAGTATTTAGTTTTTTTTCGTCAAAAAGCAATGCTTTAATTAACACACGAAATTCCTTTTTATCCATTTTTTTTGAAACTAAAAAAAGTCACATACTAACAGTGCAACAGCTGTCAAATTTATACGAGTGTCTTTTGAAGGTTAGGGCTGACTAAAATTTATATGGATTTAATACTAGTAGACCCATCTGTGTCAGCCTATGAACTTTTCAGCCCACATGTTAAGTCATCATTATCATCGGCGCAACATCCCCAAAGGTGTGCTAAGACATACTACCTACCGGTAGATTTCGAGACGAGAGATGATTTTCTTTTAACGGAGTAGGATTGTCAGTCTTACGCCAACGCTCGACAGCCCCGAAAACGCTCGACATACGATACTATTATTAGTGTTTCGGAATCCACTTTAAATAGTCTCGGTCTAATAATACTATCTCGGGAGTGTGTGACTCGCGTCCGAAGCCAATTTTGTCATGCCCCTTATAGTGTTGAATTGCCAGCTGCATTAGAACAACACATTCAATGTGACTAATCCACTGTGTGGACATCTCATGAGTAATCTACTCATGGATGGGAGAAAGGGGGCAGCTTCTGTTGTGATGGAGCACCCGTATGTAGAAGTCTGATTTGGCTCCTTGACGCTGCTTACAGTCGTCGAGACAGTGCCCTGTGGTTTAAAGTGGATCTCGAACCATTACGAACAGCCATAGCACCGCTGGGACTCTCGCGTCCGTATGCCACACTCGGCCGCTTAAGTCCGTGTTTTCTTTAATAAATCTTTCTTCAGGATATTGCAATTCATTTTTTGCTGTTATTTGGTGATTCTCTAGACTCATCAAATAAAGTTTCATCATAATGTTTCTCATCCAATATATTTGTATGTATTTACTTTCGCTTTACATCTGTAACTTTTGACGTAACATTTTGATGTTTGTGTATATTTAATGATTTCCAGTTTCGTCATTACAGCTCATGCACTCTTCGAGTTTTAAATAAAATCAATTTTTAGTATTCTTTTTTTTAATTCCTTCTATTAGCTCACGCTCTCCCTATATATATCTTGCTCAAATTTCCAATCGTAAATAAAATGCTTTTTATTGATCCATTCAAATTCAAATAAATTTTTTGAACTTTTTAGTGGATGACACTTCATGTTAACATAGTTTTTTCAAATATTAATTAATTCATTAAATTTAATTAATTAATTTTAGTTTTTTTTTTTAGATTTAAGGTGCATATATCTACCCAATAGAAGGTGCCAGATAAACTTAAAAAAATTAATGAAAATTATTTATAAAGAACTTTCTGCAATACAGTGAAAAAAAAAAAAAGTAGGAATTGATGTTAAATTTTTTTTTTTATATTATACGTTTTTATGAGACTAACTGTGAAACGCATAAAACTGTTTCAATAAAGAATTCCGGTGTTCTAATGCAAATTGATTGTTTCTAAAAAAATCCATTGTCCGTTGTCGTTTTGATTATATCTTAGTATGTGTTTATTTCTTCTGCAGTTTTCATGATAAATATTTTTTTATTTATTTCCAATGGCAAGTTTACGGCACAATATAGTATAGCATAAAGAAACAAATACAAAGAACAAGATAGAAACAAATGACATATGTTAATCCATCCACTTTAGTCAGGCAATCCAATGACGCTTCCATAAAGAATCGGGAAGCAAGGTGAGGCAAGGTCTGCCTTATACATACTTACCAGGTGGGCTGAAACGTTCGTAGGCTAGCATAGAAAAATTCTTTTTTTTTATAGAATTTGATTTTAGTATTGAATATAGTTGCCTTCGAAGGCGATACAACGATTATAGCGGTCATACAATTTTTCGATACTATTTTTATAGTACGACTTGTCTTTAGCCTCAAAATAGACTTCAGTTTCGGCGATTACCTCTTCATCGGCGCGAAATTTCTGTCCAGCGAGCATCCTATTGAGGTCTGAGAACAGGAAAAAAGTCGCCGGGGGCCAGATCTGGAGAATATGCTGGATGCGGAAGAATTCAAAATCCAATTCATGCAATTTTGCTATCGTTTTCATTGATTTGTGACAAGGTGCATTGTCTTGATGAAACAGCACTTTCTTCTTCTTCAAATGAGGCCGTTTTTCCGCGATTTCGTCTTTCAAACGCTCCAATAACGCTACGTAATAGTCGCTGTTTATGGTTTTTGCCATTTTAAGATAGTCAATGAATATTATACCATGCGTATCCCAAAATATTGATGCCACAACCTTGCCAGCCGATTTTGCGTCTTTCCACGCTTTGAAGTCGGTTCATCACGTGCAGTCCACTCGGCTCACATACTAACAGTGCAACAGCTGTCAAATTTATACACGTGTCTTTTGAAGGTTAGGGCTAACTAAAAATCATATGGATTTAATACTAGTAGCGCCATCTATGTGTCAGCCTACAAACTTTTCAAATGTATGTTTGAAAAGTAAAATAATACCATGAAAATGAGCTTGAAGATTATTTGTAGTAGACTTTTTTAATCAGCTCTATCGGATAAATATCACGACTGAGTTTTTGAAAATATGTGTGATTGAACACAATAAGGTCTGCCATATACATAACCTAAACGTAGGTTTTGAAAATTAGGTAATAATTCATTTTTCGAAGCATTGTAGGTAAAGATTGGCAACTAACAATGTACATTTAGTTCCTTGTGGAGTTCGGATATAGAGATAATCATTGTTATAAAAGCAAATTTTTTTTTTGTTCTAATTCAGCTGGCAAACACTTAGACAGCTTGGTCTTGGATGCGTCAAGGCAAGCGCAGCACAGACATTACTCACTTTGCATTACCCAGGGGGCGCGTGTAACGAAGATAAGCCACGGACGCGGTGTAACAATGCCCCCACAACGCCCTACGATCCTATTAAGATCGGGGCCTACGGTTTAAAGTGGATTCTGAACCACTACAAACATCCATGGCGCCGCCGGGACTCGAACCCGAAATCTGTGGTACCGAGCGCCAGAGCGCTAAGGCCCTAAAAGCAAGTATTTAAAATGTAGACTTTTTTTTTTTTTCCACCAATGGCAAATTTACAAGACAACATATATCATAAAAATAAATTAATACAAAGAACAAGATAGAAACAAATGAAATCAGTTAATTCATTCACTTAAGTCAGGCAATCCAATAGCGCTTCCATAAAGAAACAGGGAGCAGAACAGAAAGCAAGGTGAAATCTATCCATTTCTTCCTGGTTATCACACTGGAGACAGAGAGGGGCAGGAGTCAGTTTCATTTTGATAAGGTGCTTTGCAGAGACCATTGTGACCACAGAAAAGCCGTAGCAAGGCCACCTATTATCCTCTAAACCAGGGAATGGCAAACGTTTTTGGTCGCGGGCCAAAAATCGAAAAAAAAAAAAAGTTTGTCAAGATAAATTTTTCTAAAATTTTAAAAACAAGTATACAAGTATTAGAATTTAAATATATTAATGAGATGAATGAATTTGTGATGAGACACGCTGGTTTATCCTTTACAACTGTAAAAATATTTCAGGTCCATTCATCATTAAAAGCACGACACTCTGAATCAACTTTACGTTTTCTAATAGCCATTTTGGGGTTGAAATATTTACGAATAACCCAAACAAGCACTAGTTACGCTGTACTTTTATTACTTTTACCGCTATTCACAATGATGCTATATGACCGCATTCTTTCCATACATTATTAATATTAGAACTTGCGCCGAAACAAAAAGCCGCTGGCTGGAGCTGAAAATGCGCAGTCTGCCACATGGGAGGTCTAATTCACCTATATTGGATTCCCATATGTCTGCTCCCCGAGAAAGAGATGATGCTTGTTGGCGCCTGTCTACAGCTATAAGTTTACCAATCTACAGCTTCCACTTTTAACATTTTACTGATTGAAAGCTGTCTGTGCTTGCTATTTCCGTCGATTTATGTTTTGTAGAGCAAAAATAGAGAAAGTAAAAAGATCATCAGTCCTTTGAAGAAAAGAAAAAAAAAAATATATATTTAATCAAAGTAGAAAAGGATATGGATATATAATATATAAATATATATTTTTTTTTGGTTTGCCTCGGGCCGGAAAATTGAAATTCTATCCACGGGCGGATAGAACCTTCAGGAAGGCCGGAGTTGGACCGCAGTTTTTTTTTTTTTGCCCATCCCTACTCTAGACAATTCAGAGATATCATGAATAGGATCACATCAGAGCTTGTGACTGTTTCTAGCGGCAACATCCTCAAAGAAAGAACACCAGTCTTTTTTAAATATCCTCTCTCTTGTTGAGGATAAATAAATGAATGAAAGAATTAATAACGTTTTTCAAAAATAAATGACTTTAAAACAGGTAATATATAAAAAAAATTTTTAAGTCAATTCCTACTTTTTTTTTCACTCTATTGCAGAAAGTCCTTTATAAATAATTTTCATTCATTTTTTTTTTTTAGGTTTATCTGGCGCCATCTTAGGCAAAAATCTAATCTAAATCTTAAATCTAAAAAAAACAAAAATTAATAAATTTAATTTCATTTCTGAATTAATATCTGAAAAACTGTATTAACATCAAGTGTCATCCACTACAAGTTTAAAAAATGTATTTGAATTTGAGTGGAGGGAATAAAAAGTATTTTATGAACGATTGAAAATTTGAACAAGATATATATAGGAAGAGTGTGAGCTAATAGAAGTAATTGAAAAAAATGAATGAAAGAAATAATAACGTTTTTCAGAAAATAAATGACTTTAAAAAATGATAAAAATAAAGGAAACAGTAGGAATACTTAATCATTAGCTTTCAGGCATAAATAATTTATTTTATCATTTCCATTTCATTATTTTGCTATATCACTGAAAACAGCATGAATCATTTACGGTATAGAAGGTTAAAATATATGACATAAACGCAAAACATTTCAAGTGCCAAAAGAGTTTTATGTCAACAATTTGTTGGCATTGTGATTTTGAAAGTTAGAATTATCATTCAATCTTTAAAAGAATCTACTTTATTTAGTCTCGTATTTATCCTTCAAATTGTTTATATTTTTACATTTACATAGTGTTTGTTCATTTATAAAAAATACTGAATATATTTTCAAATCTCAATCATCATTTAAATTCGATTGCTGTTTTTGAAATGAACAACATATGATGGATGATTTATTTATTGAATTTGGGAAGACATGCATAAGAATGTAAATTGCGGCAAAGATGGTAATCAGTCTCATATTAAGCAATAAAACTCAAGCTTAATAAAAGGAAACTGTACGGATATTTTAATCCAAAATAGTTGATCAACAGCTTTCAGGAATAAATAATTTATTTTATAACTTCCATTTCATTTTTTTTGCTACTTCACTTCAAACATCATAAATCATTACAGTATAGAAGCTTCAAGTATGACGCAGCGCTTGAACTATATGACCTAAATCAGCATAAATGCAAACAGTTCACGTTCTAAAGCAGTTTTATGTAAACAATTTGTCAACATGTTTTGTTGGCATTATGATTTTAAAAGTTAGGTTTATCATTCAATCTTTAAAACGATCTATTCTACTTTGTTTAATCTCAGGTTTATCCTTCCTTCAAATCATGGCGGCCTGTTGGCCTATTCGCTATTGCTCTTACCTTTGGTACTACAGATTACAGGTTCGAAACCTGGCAGTGCCATGGATGTTTGTTAGTGGTTGGGAATGGGGCCTGATGGCTGAGGAGACGTTGTTGCTCTCGTATCACAGATTTTGGGTTCGATTCCCGGCGGAACCATGGATATTTGTAGCGATTCGGAATCCACTTTTAAACCGTAGGCCCCTGTCAAATATGACCTTACCAGGCGTCACAAAGACCAATCAATCTCCAGGCGCAACTCATCTCCAGGCACAGTGGTGTTGTGTGGTGTAGTTGTAGTGCTAGTCATATTAAACCGGGATCAACTGTTTAAGCGGCCTCATGACCAATTGACTAGTGCTTTGGCCTTACTACAAGCTTCAGGTTGAAATCCTGGTGATGACATGGATGTTTGCGAGTGGTTCGTAATCTATGTTAAACAGTGGGTTCAGGTCTAATGAGCCCAATGTGTGCACAAAATGACCGTAGTGAGACACACCGTACCTTCAAATTATTAATTTTTAATTTTTAGATGCATTTCCAAAGCTAGATGAGTTTAAATTCGATTGCTGTTTTGAATAACATACCGAAAAAAATTATTTGTTTCATGAATTTGGGAAGACATGCATAGAAATGTAAATGTTTGTAATGAGTCTCCCAATAAGCGATAATAATCGTGATTTGATTGATAACTCCGCCGCATAAGGTTTATTCTGCAAGTTAAAGATTTGCATCTTGTTATTGCTGACATGGAGTCAATTAAAATGATGGATTTGGAGGTATTTTAACAACATCTTGCTTCAGGTATGTTTATGATTGAATTCATGATTCTTCTGGTGGGGTTTCAAGTTTTTAAAATGAAACGACAGAAGATAGCTTACTTTAGAAAAAATCACAAAAAAATCTTATCTTACCCATAAGAAGTGGACATATGGGTTAAAAAACGTAGTAGTAATATTTCCACTACACAAAGGGCAATATTTCCATATTGATTGGCTTGATCTACGGTCGTTTTGTGTATACTTTAGGCTAATTAGACAGGGACCTACAGTTTAACGTGGAGGCTGAATCACTCACAAACACCCATACCACCGCTAGGTTTCAAATCTCACGCCTGTGGTACCAAAGGCCAAAGCGTCAGCCATTGACCATCAGACCGCTAAATTTTGAGGGCTCTGTCAAGAACGACTATTACTTCTTTTTTTCTAATGCATCTGGCAAATAGACCGTGATCTTTTTATGCCATAAGGGCTGCACAGACGTTACTCACTTTGCATTACCCAGGGGCGCGTGTAACTTGAAGATAAGCCACGGACGCGGAGTAACAATGCCCCCGCAACGCTTTACGATTTTTTTGTTATGACCGGGACCTACACTTTAAAGTGGATTTCGAACCACGACAAACACCCAATGCCGGGATTTGAACCCGATACCTATGGTACCGAGCGTCAGAGCGCTAGCCACTCGGCCATCAGGCCCATGCGGACTATTACTACCTACGACCAATCTACCCATTAATCACATAGATTCACATATTTCTATGTTACATATGCAGATATTTTCATCACTTATCGAGCAATTGCCAATGCTAATCATGAAACTTGAAATTTGGTTGATTCCACTATTTCAAATCATGCAATATATAGGAAAAAATCGAAATTCCAAAATGGGTAGATTGGTCGTAGGTAATAATAGTCATGCGACCTATCTACCCATTTTGAATTTCAATTTTTTTCCTATATAATATATATAATATATTATATATAATATATTTTTATATAATATATTATATATATATTATATAGGAAATAATATATAATATATTTTCCTATATTCCTTTCCTAAACCAAATTTCACGTTTCGTGATTAGTATTGGCAATTGCTCGATGAGTGATGAAAATACCTGCATATGTAACATAGAAATATGTGAATCTATGTGATTAATAAGAGTTTTTTTTTTTTTTCCGATGATGTAAATTTCGCAACGTACCCAGTTCGAAGACCATTAGGAACGGTTATATTATAGTATGAGCATACTATGGAGAAGTCAAAAGATATTTTAGGATTCTCGAACAAAAAACTTATAGCAGCAAATTATTTCCATAATTTAAACCGACTTTGTGTACACATAAACTTAAAAATAAAATACATAGCATCACCTTTCTGCTTCATTGGCGCATCAGCCCCAAGGTGGATCCAGGCTGTCTGCCTACTGGCAGATTTCGAGGCAGATGTTTTTTGTTTTGTTTTTAGGGGTACGGTTGTCAGTCCTATTTTCTACTGTCATATGAGGCCAGGATCTACGGTTTAAAGTGGATTCCGAACCACTACAAACATCCATGGCACGCCGGTCATAACATGTGAACGCAAATAAATAATAACATTTGAACTCAAATAAATAGTAACATGTGAACGCAAATAAATAATAACAAGTGAACGCAAATAAATAATAACATGTGAACGAAAATAAATATCTGTGAATTTTCTAAATATACCAAACGCAAATCAAATGTTCGAAATTCTCATGAATATAAGATCAAAAAGAGGCCGACTTCACTTAAAAATACCACAAAAGCGCAGATTCAGTGTTCTAGAACGCAATGCAATTTAATGACAATACCCTCCAACGAAGCTTTCAACGCCTTACAGATTAATTCTCCACATGCATGCTCCGCAAAACACGCAGGGAAAAAGTTTACTTGAACATAAATATCAACGTTCCAAAAACTGCATTTTCTATATATTTTACTTATTATTTAAGAATTCTAAATTAGAAGAATTAAACTATACTGTTTTTGTAATTTTTTTATAACTGATATGCTTTTACTACGGTATAAAGGCAAAATTAATCCGTAAATTGCATTATAACTTTGGAATTTTTACGTGTTTAATTTTAAACGTCTTTGTCAGAAAACACAGAGACCCGACTCGGGACTCTTTACCACAATTTTATGAACTATGATCGTTACTAAAAAAAATTTATGGAGTCAATTTAATTCGAAACGTTTTCGTTTCACCCCCAGGCTCTGCTCTTCCATCGCTTTCTTGCAACTGAACTTGTACGATTCGCAGATTTTCCCCGTCATTACCGTTTCATTCTCTCTTAAACAAACTGTTCTGAAACGTGTTTGTTATCTTTAACTTGTACTCCTTTTTGAATTAGATTAACCTATTGAAAGTATTTTTATTTTTAAGTTCTCTTTCAAATTACGTTCAGTTTGTAATTCTTCAAAATCCTCTTTTTTTACTTTATTATTTTAATTATTAAATTATAATTGTTAAATTCTTTATTGAGAAAAAATACTTCTCCATGTATTATTATCTCTATATTAAGTGTTTATTTTTAACGCAATGGGGTTAAAGTTAAAGTAACTTCCCTTTCATATGCAAAGAAGGAGCTAACGGTTACCTAGCAACCAAGGAGCTCCGTCAACCTACAAATCGTCGTTGTCGTAAATTCAATGACTTATTGTTGAGCTATTGTATCTATAAAAATACTTCTTGCCTAAAAAATGTATTTTTCCACTTTAAAAGTAGTAGTATTTGCCATTGCTTAAAATGCATACTTGTGCTCTAAATTCAATTAAGAAAAACGTATATAGCTCTTAAAAATAATAACAATAATAAATTAAGATGTAGAAAAGTATTATAGAATAACTTAAAATAAATAATTTTTTTTTTGTTCTAATGCAGCTGGCAAACACTTAGACAGCTTGGTCTTGGATGCCTTGAGGCAAGCGCTGCAAAAATGTACTCATTTTGCATTACCCAGGGGACGCGTGTAACTTGAAGATTAGCCATGGACGAGGAGTAACAATGCCCCCGCAAAGCTCTACGATCCTATTAGACCGGAACCTACGGTTTAAAGTGGATTCCGAACCACTACACACATCCATGGCACCGCCGGGACTCGAATACGAAACCTGTGGTACCGAGCGCCAGAGCGCTAGCCACTCGACCATTCAGGCCCCAAAATAAATAAAATAAAAATTAGATTTTTAATACATTAAATTTGTTTTTCATAATAAGGTAATTATTTCTATAAGAACTTCTTTCGTTTATCCTTATTTCTTTGTTTATGCATAAAATTATATCTTGACAAGTCACCTATTAGTCTTTATCTGCTTTCTTTTTCAATGCATTATCTCATAACTTCAAAGGACTCCAACTCAAGATAGAAGCTAACGGATGCTTCTGCACCAACACAAATTGTATCCATAAAATTTTATAAGCCTCAGTGCTGAGAAAAGTCTCTCTAACACTTACTTGCATCCTGATGGCCAATTGGTTAGCGCTCTGGCCTTTTGTGCTTCAGGTTCGAATCCTGGCTGTGGCAGGGATGTTTGTGAATGGTTCGGAATCCACTTTAAACAGTATATCCCGGTCTAATATCACTCTAGAGCAGGAGTCTCCACACTTTCCATCCTTAAGGCCATACTGTTTACTCCAGAAAGTACCAAGGGCCAAAACTATATCCGTTACTGACGGATTTTCAGGATAAAAATCATATGTTCGATTCAGGATATATACATTCCAAACATCGACATACATACATATGCGATACTCTTTACCCCAACATAACTACCGAGGGTAATCGCGGGATGTTCACTAGTTTTATAATGTTAGTGGGATTCATTTCAATTATTTGTTAGTTGTTATGCTGAAGTTAAATTTTTTGCGTATTATACTTGTCATTAAGCTTTACCCAGCAAGTCAATAAAACCGAGTTATTATCATTCTGTGTTTTTCCATTCAGCTTATTACAGCAACAATAAGCTATTCTCTCGGGTCGCGGGCCGGATTGGTGACACTGGCGGGCCGGATTTGGCTGCGGGCCGTAGTTTGCAGACCCCCTGGTCTAGAGCATTGGGCGTGGGGACAATCCTCCTCCGTAAAAAGATAGTATCCCCTGTCCCGAAATCTGCCAGTTGTGCAGAAGACCTTGACCCACCTTGGGATTGTTGCGCCAATAAAGAAGATATATATTTTACACTCCTTTCTCTTCAAATACCACAGAAAGGAAACCAATGGGTTAAACATCACCCTCAAAATATTTTATGTGGGTAGTTTTACCTGGCTTATAGTTAAATGTCTAAATCTGCATTCAAATTCTATTTAGTAATTTTAGCACTTTGGCACAAGCCTTAATTTTATATATTTCGAGTTTCATTAAATTTCCAAAAAAAAAAAAAAAATAAACTTATTTGCTCAAGATCCAAGAATCCATTTTCAAAATAAATATTAAAAAGCTAAATTCAGGGATCTTTAACATATGCGATTTATTCATGATATCAATTCGAGAACGTCTTGTAGATATATTATCGGTGAACGCATTTTTCACAACACAGATAGAAAAAGAAATTTGCAAATAAATATACTCTTTTTCTTCCACTTCCCTTAGTATATTTATTCTTTTTTTTTTTACCGTAGGGAAATTTTTTGTTGTTGTGTTGCTAATAATTCAATCACGATAGTAAATAATTCAATCCCAATAGTAAATAATTCAATCCCAATAGTAAATAATTCAATCACAATAGTATATAATTCAATCACAATAGTATATATAATTCAGTCGCACTCACAGAGTAGAAAGAGTACACTGATTTCAAAAAAATATATATATATAAATTTTATAATTAGGTCAGTAGTCTTTACAGTTTATCGGAGTACCTTGTGCCCAGGGGGCCTTAAACTCTTATCTGGTCAAAATGAGTACACGACGATAAGTAGGAGAAACATGGTTATCAAAAAACAGGAATAGGTAGTTAAAGAAAATGTCCCCAAATTCAAAATTTCAAGAAGAAAATGAATAATATAAAACAGTAAAATAAAAAGAGATTGCACAGGAGGATAGGGTAACCGCTGATGGAAGTGATGACGAAAGGACGAGTTCGTCTAGGAACTTTGGAAATTGTAAAGAACCGCCCTGGGGCGTTTAACATTTTCCGGCAGAGTGAAATCGTATCTCATGTAATTACACTCACACGGCAAAGAAATATTGAAATTTTCATAAGCATTGAGATGTACATAAAAAGTGATGCTGGAACAGAATATGGTTTGCAAATTAGTGGAATACTTCTTCTTTACTTCCTACTTTTAAGTCTTGTACAGGCTTGAGCCTCCAACACAACAGCTCTCCATCTGTCTCGCTCCAATGTAAATCTCTTCCAGTTAACAATTTTCATTTGTCTAAGAACCTGTTCGGGGCCTGAATGGCCATGTGGCTGGCTGGCGCTTTGGCACTCGGTACTACAGGTTTCAGGTTCGAGTCCCGGCAGTACCATGGATGTTTGTAGTGGTTCGGAATCCACTTTAAGCCGTAGTTCCCGGTCTCATATGACTATAGAGCGTTGGGCGTAGAGCTGACAATCCTACCCCGTAAAAAATAAAAACATCTCTCGTCTCGAAATCTACCAGTAGGTAGACGGCCTTGGCCCACACTGGGTTGTTTGCCACTGATGATGATGAAGAACCTCTTCGACACTATCAATCCACCTTTCCCTTGGACATCCTATCTTCCAATTGTTGAACAGGAAGTTGTACATAGTGTCTAAGTAATTGTTGTAGTAGTTGATCTGAACAAGTAATTGTACAATATATTGATTGGAAGAACATATTGTCCCTATGTTAGTTACATAACATAATCCTTTTAATGATGTTTCCCTCATCTCTCTGATGTATAGGATGATTATAATTAATGTCCCACTTTGAAAATGCTGTAAAAAAAAAAAAGGACCATTTGTCACAATGAGTTCAAATTTAAACTGAAGATACTTGAAGAAGGGGTATGGAATCATATGGTATGGCATCAAAAAGAAGTTCCACCTCTTTACTTCCTACTTTTAGCCTTTCACAGGCTTGAGGCTCCAACACAACAGCTCTCCATCTGCATCGCGCCAATGCTATTATCTTCCAGTTCATAATTTTCCATCATCCAAAACCCTCTTCGACACCATCCATCCACCTTTCCCTGGTATTCCTCTCTTTCTATTGCTGAACAATTTACTTAACATAATCCTTTTGATGATGTTCCCCTCATCTCTGCAACGATTCTCTGGGATTTGAAGTATTTCACAATGTCTCTATATTTAATTAGGTATTCAATTACTTTGTTTGGTCTTCTAATCCATGTATTAAAGTCAACTCTTCGTCCAAACATTTTTCTTAAAATTTTCCTCTCTAAGGCCATGACGTCATCCAATTAGTGGAGTACATATCGTTGTTAAACTTTGTTACCACATGTTGGTATAGCTGTAACCATAATTGTTGATTGAATTAATAAGGATACATTTTAAGTACTACCTCAGTAATTAATTTTAACAGTGATTCCTAAAATTTTCCGAAAATGAAAAATGTTTTTATAAAAGAGTAAACAGTCAAATTTTCATACCGATTTTTTTTTGTACCGACTAAAATTTTGTTGTTCATTTATTCCTACTATACCTAAGTCTGCTTACCGGAAGATTTCTAGACAGGTGATGTTTTATTTTTATGGGGTACGGTTGTCAGCACTACGCCCCTACAGTTATATTATACTGGGACCTACTGTTTAAAGTGAATTCCAAACCACTACAAGCATCTATGCCACAGCCGGGACTCGAACTCGAAACCTGTGACACCGAGCGTTAGTCACTCGGTCATCAAGCTCCATAGTAATTTTTACCTGTACATCTCGGAAGGCATATACACAGTCCAGTCACATTAATGTGACCACCTGTCCAAAGCCAGAATATACACTCTTGCATATTCTGGCTTTAAGTGGAGTGTGCAATGGGTATTAAGAGGTATTTAAGTGATATTAAGCGGAATTCTTTATGTACACTCCACTGCAATGTGCTGCCACCTGTCTTTCGTGATTTTCACGTTGACATCGAAAGTAGGTGGTGGTCACATTAATGTGACTGGACTGTGTATTTCAAAACTTCTAGTAAGAAGATTTTGTATTTTAAAGTTGTAGTATTTTGTCATACGTTTCAAACTTCCTTATTTCTGAATATCATTTCAAAACACATAAGCGAACTCACACAAAATCCACAAGTTGTGACGCAAATGAATATTTCTGAATTCTCTAAACGCGCCGACTATAAATCAGGGGATCAGAATTCCATTAAACCGAAAGATCCAAGAAACCGACTTCTCAATAAACACCCCGACTTGAAAGACAATGCAGTTGACGCACGACATCCATTCGACGAAAATTTCAAACGCTTTGCGGATTATCGGTGCTGTCACTTATCACATTGCGAAACAGAACGTGGAAAATCCATTTGCAAATAAATGTCCACTTTTTCCCCACTGCAACTCCGTTTTGAATCCACGGGGAACTGTGCGTGACGACCCAATGGCAGAAAGTCACACGATATGGCGACTGGTATGGGAATGCCTGTTTTAGAAATTCGCTGAATCATCCTAACGGTGACTTGAGTTACGCCGTTGGTTTCCGCCCATTCGGAACTGTCTCTCTCGCTTTAAAAAAAAAAGGAAGAAGTTGCTGTTTTTCTAATGCAGCTGACAATACGGAGACAATTAAGCCATAAGACCAAAAACCAAAGGTTGCACCGCTGTTATTCATTGAACACTATCCACGGGGCACGTGTAGCTTGAAGATAGGCTACGGACGCGAGTAGCACTACCCCACAACGCTCTACGATCACATAAGACCGGGGCCTACGGTTTAACGTGGATTTCGAACCACTACAACATCCATGGCTTCGAGCACCACTTCCAAAATAATATTAGCTTAGTTTCTAATAATTCTTTAGCTACTATTAACAAATTTCAAATCTTAGAAAATAATGATAAAATTAATGAAAATGGAAATGCTAATGATAATACTGTAATAATTCACAAAATTCCCCCTATAATGGTTAGACAAATTGATAACGTAAAAGAACAGCTTAAAACTATCCATAACAATATCAATGATGATTCTATTAAAATCAACCTGTCGGGAAAGCTAATTAAAATATATCCAAATAGTAACGATAATCATTGTAATATAACTACTATTCTAAAAGCTCACAAATACGACTATTTTGTTATCACACCTAAAAGCAAAAAACCGATTGAGGCAGTACTCAAAAGACTACCAAAATCAACTATCACTGGCGAAATAAAAGAAGAGCTCTCTGAAAAAGGCTTCACTGTAGAGAAGATAATTCAATTCCATAATTAAAAAACAAAAGTCCCTACTGCTGTTTGGAAAATTGTTCTGCCTAGAACCAATGATAACGAAAATATTTTTTTCAATCACTAAATTACAATATCTTTCATCAAAAGGAAAAGTATAACAGAAAACCGGACCACAATGTTTTCAATGTAATTTCTTTCATCACTCTTCGGCCAACTGTCATACAGCACCAAGATGTTTAAAATGTGGTAGCGACCATCTCACGAAAGATTGTCATATTAAGAAAAAAAGTCGAAATCCCAAGGTGCATCAATTGCAATGAACTAGGGCATACCGCGGCTTGGAAAGGATGCAGCAAATATCCACAAGTTAAAAATACCACTAATAAAAATTCTACTCGAACCCAAACTACATTTACTTTTAATAAAGTCAATGAAAATTTTTCTTTCGCTAACATTGTCACCAGAAATAATAACAATGCTATTCAAAATTCAGTCAATCTAAAAACTGCATCCAACTCTCCTGCTTTAATTCAAAACTTTGATGAAATTATTCCGCATGATATCTTTAAAATAATCTATATTCTCCATGAATTTATTAACATATTTGCAGGAAATAACAATATAGATCATCTTTTCAACCAACTACAAACTGCTAACAATCCAGCAGACAAACTCTACTTACTTCTAAATGGCGGGCCAGAATGGCCGAGTGGCTGGCGCTCGGTACCACAGGTTTCGGGTTCGAGTCCCGGCGGTGCCATGTATGTTTGTAGTGGTTCGGAATCCACTTTAAACTGTAGGTCCCGGTCTAATAGGATCGTAGAGCGTTGCGGGGCATTGTTACTCCCGCTTCCGTGGCTTATCTTCAAGTTACACGCGCCCACTGGGTAATGCAAAGTGAGTACGCCTGTGCAGCGCTTGCCTTAAGGCATCCAAGACCAAGCTGTTTAAAGGGATTGCCAGCTGCATTAGAAAGGAAAAAAAAACTTCTAAATGGCTTAGCCAATCAACCATCGATCAATAAATGATAAATGATAAAATGGTAATGATCCCCATACCTGAATATGACATAACGCTACCTATCAACAAAAAAACGTCCGCGCACCTCTTTTTAAACATACTAAATAAATAAATATTTTATTCAGCTCTCTCTATGTGTTGATTTTATTGTATATTTCATTTTTTCTTTTTCACTTCATTTACCGAGCAAGCCATTTCTCTTATCGTTTACCTCCAAAGGAACCACCAAGATAGAGGTATGGGGAGGCTAACGCTGCCAAAAGGCCTCAATAATGTCAAACTGTCTGTCTGTTGTCATAACCATACAAAAATTAAAGGAGAGTTGACGGTGAATGAATCTGAAACACGTCCATTTCTGCTCAACGAGCACCACTACCGATATTCCCGAATTCAGAATAAACATTAAAAAGTCCATCTCTGTCTTGTTCTTTATTCACTTTACACGAGCAGTAAAATTTTTAGCCTCACTGATTATTGGTGAATGCAGAAAAAAACGTTGCCGAACTAAAGGCTGAAGCATAACAAAGGCTACTCTTGCAAGTTATTGCCTTCGGAATTCAGTCACACTTCCTGTGACGTCCCTTTTCTTGAAATAAAACACAAAATGGCCTAAAAATTCATATTGCAGAATAAAACCTCTTTTTTAAATAATAACAAAAGTGAAGTATTTCAATTCTGGATAAAACGCTTCGTGATATCGTTATTGAAATAAAATAAAAAAACAAACTGCGTTTAAATTTTTTTCTTATTTCATAATCATTTTCTTATTTCATAATGTTTCCAGTGCAGTAATCCAAAGATTTACTGCACTGGAAACAATAACGCATTACATACTCTGGTGATATCTTCCATGAAAACTATTTGCAGCATAGCTATTGTGGTTGTCCGATTTGAAGTAACTGTACACAATGATCATCCTATAAATTAATTAACATTAATTAATTTATGAATCTAAATTTGGATTCATCTGTTTTGAATCATCTTTCAGTCTGCGTTGCTTAAGAAATTGGAACATAAATTATTGCAACATTGTTTTCAATTGGTAGAAATTTTTCGTTCGCTCTACGGTCATTTTATGCACACCTTAGGCAAGTTAGACCGGGACCTATAGTTTAACGTAGATTCCGAACCACTTACAAATATCCAAGCCTTCGCCAGGATTCGAACCTGAACCTGTGGATTACCAATGGCCAGAGCGTTAGCCCAATCAATTGGTAGAGAGGATAGCTAGGTGGTAGAGCATTAGACTCCAAACAGAATGGTTTGGTTTGTCGCTCTACGGTCATCTTGTACACACGAGAGCTAAACAGACCGGGTCCTAGTTTAAAGTGAAGTACGAACTTTAAAAGTTTAAAGTTAATTCGGAACCATTAACGAACATCCATGCCACCGCCACGATTCGAACCTGAAGCCTGTGGTGCCAAAGACCACAAACAAACAGAACGGAGCACAGTACTAATGAGTGTGCACACTGTTCCTGTTTTTTTGGGCCTCATGGCCGAGTGTGACTAGCGTTCTGACGCTAGATGCCACAGGTTTCAAGTTCGAGTCCCGACGATGCCATGTATATTTGTATTGGTTCAGAATCCACTTTAATCCGTAGGTCCCGATCTAATATGACTATTACTGTTACTACACCACATCACTGTGCCCACAGCTGAGTTGCCCCTAGACAGTTTGGTGTGAGTGAGAAGTCTGATTGGGCTCTGTGACGCTCATATGAGGCCGGGACCTACGGTTTAATGTGAATTCTAAACCACTACAAACATTCCTGGTACTGTCGGAACTCGAACTCGAAACATGTGGTACCGAGAGTCAGAGCGCTAGCCACTCGGCCGTCATCCCTCCTGGTCTAATATGACTACAGAGTGTCGGACGTAGGGTTGACAACCCTACCCCCGTCCTACCTTAAGTCCCTTTTCTTAAAATAAAATACCAAAATGGCCTGAAAATTCTTATTGCAGAAGAAAACCCCTTTTTTTAAATAATAATAAAAGTAAAGTATTTCAATTTCTGATGAAAGGTTTCGTGATTTTGTTGTTGACATAAAATAAAAACGAACCTCGTTTAAATTTTTTTTATTTCATAATCATTTCCAAAGATTCACTGCACTGGAAACAGTAACGCATTACACACTCTCCTGTTGATATCTTCTGTGAAAACTACTTGCAGCATAGCTATTGTGATTGTCCTATTTTTAAATAACGGTTCAGCGATCATCCTGTATGATAATTTAGATTAGTAAATCACTCTTAATTAATTATTAAGAGTGATTTACATAATGGATCTAAATTTGGATTCAATCTGTTTCGAAATCTTCTTTCAGACTGCGTTGTTAAGAAATCGAAACTTGCAACCTTGTTTTTCAATTGGTAGAGATTTAGTTTGGTTTGGTTTGTCGCTCTACGGTCATTTTATGCAAACTTTAGGCTAATTACACCGGGACCTAAAGTTTAACGTGGATTCCGAACCACTCACAAAACATCCATTCCACAAGCAAGATTCGAATCTGAATTCTGTGATACCAAAGGCCAGAGTCCTAGCCAATTGGCTACCAGACTGCCCAATAAATTGGTGGAGTGAATAGCTGGAGGATTATTAGAGGGAACTATTACTACTACTAACTACACCACATCACTGTGCCTAAAGTTGAGTTGCTCCTTTACAGTTTGAGAATGATGTGGGTGAGAAATCTTACTGGTCTCCGTGAGGCTCTTACAGTCATATGAGACCGGGACCTACAGCTTAAAAGTAGATTCCGAGTCCCTACAAACATCCTTGGCACTGTTGGGATTCGAATCCGACACCTGTGATGCTGAACGCCAAAACACCAGCCACTCGGCCATCAGGTACCCTGTTTAATATGACTACTACTACTACACCACACCACAAAAATGGGCCTAGAACTGAGTTGTTTCTTTACAGTTTGGCAATGCTGTGGGTGAGAGAAGTCTGATTGGGCTCTGTAACGCTCTACGGTCATATGGGACTGAGACCTACTTACTTACAATGGATTCCGAGGCGCTACAAACATCCATGCCACCGCTGGAACTCTAAACGTGTAGTACCTATCAGAAGAGCGCCAGCCACTCGGCCTTCAGCCCTCCTGGTCTAGCACGATTATAGAGCGTTAGACGTAAGGTTGACAACCCTACCCGTCCTACCTTACGCCCCCTTTCTTGAAATAAAATTTAAAAAATGGCGTAAAATTCGTATTGCAGAAGAAAACTTTTTAAAAATAATAATAAAGTAAAGTATTTCCATTACAGATAAAAAGTTTACGATCTTGTGGTTGAAATAAAAAATAAAACGAACCGCGTTAAAATTTTTTTTTATTTCATAATCAGGCCAAAGATTTACTACACTGGAAACAATAATGCATGACACACTCTCTGTTGGATATATTCCATGAAAACTACTTGCAGCATAGCGATTGCTACTGTCCGATTATTAATTAACAGTTCAGCGATCATTCATTAAATTAATTAAGAGTGATTTACATAATGGATGTAAATTTGGATTCAACTGTTTTGAATCATCTTTCAGTCTGAGTTGTTTAAGAAATCGGAACGTAAATTATTGCAACCTCGTTTTCAATGGAAGAAAAATGATTTCTTATTGCATCTTATAAAGGAGCATGAGGTTTGGTTTGGTTTGTCGCTCTACGGTCATTTGGTGCACACTTTAGGCAATTAAACCGGTACCTAATGAAAGGAACATGAGCTCCATTAATGTATGGCAACAAAAAATATTATACATAGCTAACATTCCACATTTTATCCTGAGTCTTTGAATCAAGTGTCTTAGTTTTTTATCTTTGTTAATTTAATTAAACGAGGGCCTGAATGGCCGAGTGGCTAGCACTCTGGCGCTCGGTACCACACAGGTTTCGGGTTCGAGTCCCGGCGGTGCCATGGATGCTTGTAGTGGTTCGAATCCACTTTAAACCGTAGGTCCCGGCCCTAATAGGATCGTAGAGCGTTGCGGGGGCATTGTTACTCCGCGTCCGTATCTTCAAGTTACACGCGCCCCGTGAGTAATGTCTGTGCAACGCTTGCCTTAAGGCATTTAAGACCAAGCTGTCTAAGTGTTTACCAGCTGCATTGGTACGAAAAAAAATTAATTAAACGCTTTGTTAGTTTTGAATATAAAGAAACAAAATCGTATTTTTACTACTTTAATTACCCTTAACAAAATTAAATAAAAAAAATCCTTAATCTTTATTAATATAATAATTAAAATTACACATACGAAGACTATCCAATACCTTAGATGTAACAAAGTGTCCATAAAATCTCTTAAAAGTTTTATTACAAAAGCAAATCAAAAGAAAAATATGTGAAAATTATTACAAAATAAAATGTGTATATATAAGTTTATTTTTGCCTCACTTAATGCATATTGTAGCATTTCTGTCTCACGGGAAGAGTTTTTGCATTTCACTCCCAGGTGAGAGGAATGCATATTAATTGACAAATATATAATAAACGCATCACTCAAATTTACCAGCAGGCGAACTTTATTTTGGTATATTACATGCAATTAATATTTTGTACTAATGAGAACAACATCTCACTCAAATCTCATAGCAGATATTCGGTATCATATATAATGAAACTCAGGAAATTAGTGTATGTCTGTGCGACCTTCATAGGTCGAAACAACTACTACTAACTGAATATGGACTACAGCGTGATACAACGTGACAACTACAACGTGACTCTATCGTGATGGGTGATAGACCATGAGCTCAGAAATGTCTATTGTGTTGAAAATTGAAAATTTTATCCATGAACCTGAAAGTGGCCTTTTCTTGAAGCCGTTACTGATCTAGTATAGGCTGAGACCTGACAATATCTAACTGGGCAACATAAGTTGCATATCAAGATGGTACTCGTGCCATGTTTACTGTAGCATACCCTCTTCAATAGTGGCAACACCATCGCCTGCTTTAGATTAGTCAGATCCCGTAACTGTGTTTAATACTCGTTATCTTTTACATAACCAAATCACAAGAAGTCCAGGAGAATGATATCCAGGGATATATCCGGGATATATTGTGCATAGAATATAAATATGGCACATGACTAATATAAAGCAGAGGACGATTGCCATCATTGATTACCATTATTGACGAGGGTATACTACAACCAGCACGGCAAGAGTACCATTTTGATGCACAATTCATGGTGCCCATATAGAAATGGACAAGAAGGCGATTAGAGAAAAGGCAAGAGAGAAATTAAAGAAATGTCAAGAAGGCGATTAGACAAAGGGTAAAAATGGGCTATTACGAGAAAATGTGATACAGGAATTGCAGGATAAGGGGAACAACGGAAGTTGGAAATTGTAAAGTCGCGAACTTCAGGAATTTGTAGAAAACGGATACTATTACATGTATATAACTGAATGAATTCTAATTGATTACATTTTGCAGTGTATTTATCGGATTATCTCCATCTCTATTAACTGGAGGACATCTACCAGGGAAACCAGGATTTTTCAAGTGAAAGATTCATTTATTTATTTCTCTTTCCTACTTGTAGTGTATCGCCCAGAGAGCAGACCATGGTGTACTACGATTTGGGAGACGAGAGATTGCTCATGCCGCCTAATCTTTACAGGCGATTCAGGAGATACCTCTCCAGGCACTGCGGGAGCTGCTACTCCACGGGGGAACCGCCCATGAACAAGTGAGTAGGAATGTGTGTGTATCATTAAGGGCATCAGAGAAGAAGAGTCATAGTTAAAGGATTAAATTTTCTGAAAGGGGTTGATTATTTTCAATTGTAACTTTATTATCAAGAGGGAATGGTTCGTGAATCCCCTCAGTTGCATAGCAACCTCTTATCTTCTGCTTTGCGAATGAGAGAAGTTTCTTAAGCTTTAAGCCTGTTGATTAGATATAAAAAGGAGGAGCATATATATATATATTATATCTGACTCTCGGTACCACAGGTTTCGGGTTCGAGTCCCGGGGATGCCATGGATGTTTGTAGTGGTTCAGAATCCACTTTAAACCGTAGGTCCCAGTCTCACAAGATCGTAGAGATTTGCGGAGGCAATGTTTCTCCGCGTCCGTGGCTTATCTTCACGTTACACGCGCCCCCTGGGTAATGCAAAGTGAGTAACGTCTGTGCAGCGCTTGCCTTAAGGCATCCAAGACAGCTGTCTAATGTGTTTCTCAGCTACATTGACTATATATATATATATATGTGTGTGTGTGTGTGTGTGTGTATATATATATATATACATGGTGTCCCAGCAAGACTGGACAAACTCTGTACAGCCAGATTCGTTGTTTGGAATGCGTAAAAAATGCCCTGAGAATTGTACCTCTACGACGCATAGTTTTCAAGAAAATCCAAGAAAAATATATGACATCATATCCGATATAAGAAAAAAAACTTTATTCGAAACATGAACATCAATATTTGCATAATTTTAAATAGGAAGATTGTCCCCCGAAAATGTCCCCGCGCCTATGGAAGCATGCATGCGGAATGGTTGACTGTATACGTTCTGGCACCGTAGTGTTCACAAAAGTAAACACACTATGGAGACGAGCAACCAAGTCCATTTCTGAAGTAACTATGTCTCGATAAACCAATTCCTTTAGATGACTCCATAGGAAGAAATCTAAAGGGGTCAGATCTGAAGATCGTCAAACAACGGCTTGACGTCATTTCACGTGCCTCATTATGCGCTTTGGAAATTTCGAACATCTTCCTGCGTAAACTTATGCAAATACTAAAATAAATTTGCATGAACCCACTGAAGTTATGCAAATTCTAAAATAAATTTGCATAAACCTACTGAAGTTATGGAAATACTAAAATAAATTTGCATAAACCTACAAATGGCTAGCAAAAATGTTGCATTAAATTCTAACTTAATGTCCAGTTACTATTTTTTTTTTTTAGTAACAATGTTCATGTTTCAAATAAAGGTTTTTTCGTATACCGGATATACACTCAAGAGCCAAAATATTATGACCATCCCTACATTTTGCAATGAACTCGCCTGGATGACGTGGAAGGCACGTGATCAGGTGGAAGTGGTATTTAACTGGTATTAAGTGGTGGTATTAATCCATGCCAAGGCGGGTTGAAGCTGTGTTGCGCGCCAAAGGTGGGCCAACTCGTTATTGACAGGTGGTCATAATGTTTTGGCTCTTGAGTGTATAGAGGTACAGTTCTTGGGCATTTTTATGTATTCCAAACAACAAATCTTTCTGTGCAGAGTTTATCCGGTCTTGCTGGGAGATCCTGTATATTATTAATTTATTTAAAAATTAACTTGTAATTTTTATGCATAATTTATATGTGCATACATTTTTAGTGTTATTTTTTTAATATTATTATGATTTTTAAGTAAGGAATAAAAAGTAATGAAAAATAAACAACAGAAAGAAAAGCAATTGAAGAGGGGGAAATGTGACTCAGCGTAGAAATTGCATGGTCATTTGGAAAGGAGGATATCGAAACGTTAATGAATACTATTCAGAACAGCGCGAGGTCTTTTGCGATTTTTAAAATCAGAAATGTCGCAAACATAGTTGCTCATATCATTTAAAACTGCATTATTAATATTTGGAATGGAGTTATAAAATTTTGTGGAATTTCATAATTAAATTGTTTGAGACTTGGAAGGGAAAGAGCTTGTTTGATATTCTCATTTCTGAAAAAGCAGGACGAATTTGTAATCATACGTTGGATTTTATTTTCAAGGCTTAGTATGATCTCGAAATTATATCCTCAAACATGACTCAGATATGCAAGTATTGGACGCAAATAAGCAAAATAAATGTGTTCTTTTATTTTCCAAGGACATAGTAGAGTTCCTACAAATAAGCGGATACAGTACAGACGGCCTCTATTAAATTTATCCCTATGATTGTCAATGTGAGGAACGTAATTCAATTTACGATCTAAGATTACACTAAAATATTTAGCCTGCCCAGCCCAATTAATAGGATTATTATAAATTTTGATAGAAGAGTATTAAAAACCCTTTTACGCGTGAATAGTAATGCTTCAGTATTCTCAAAGTCAAGAGGGGACATGATATTGTTTTTGGTATGTAGTCCGTGGCGTTCACAAAAGTGAATGGGAATAAAATAAGAAATGAAAATAAAAGATTGCTTTGCCCTAATTTTAATCTAGATAAATCAAAACAGAAAAAAACTGCACGTTTTATTTCTAGTATTCAAAAACCTTCATTTATTCAAAATAATACTTATTCATTTACTATTTGTGAATTGTTGCTCTTCTTGTAATGTCGTGACAAGTAGTTTTGTCGTGTATTGTCTGCGGCAATTGACCTTTGGTGTATTCCTGTGGATAGTGAACATCAGAGAAAATCAGATGGATATTAAACATTACCTTATCTTTTACTTGTAATATTGTGATAAATTTCTTACTTCTGCGTTGTCGCGGTATTTGAACATTGACATATTCTTACAAATATTAAACATTGGAGTAAAATCTGTCGATACTGAACATTCCTATAGATATGGAACACTGGCATATCTCCTTGTATTATTGAGTGCCTGATGGCGAGTACGAGATGGCGTATTGAGTACCACAGGTTTCGGGTTCTTTTGTTCCATAAATGTTTGTAGTGGTTCGAATCCCCTTTAAACTGTAGGTCCCGGTCTGTTTAGCCGAAAGTGTGCACAAGATGACCGTAGAGCGATAAACCAAATCAAATCTTGTAGTTTTGTGACAAATCTTGTAGTATTGGCAATTTCTTCCACCTAACATTGTCTGGGTAATTGAAAGTTCATGTATTCCTGCGAATATTGAACAATGGGGTGAAATCTGTCGATATTGAACATTGGCGTAAATCCTATGGATATTAAACACTAGCTTATCTTCTTACAGTAGCGTGACCAGTTTCGGGTTCGAGTCCCGGAGGTACCATGGATGCTTGGAGTGGTTCGGAATAATCCACTTTAAACCCCAGGTCCTGATCTTATAAGACTGTAGAGCGTTGGCTGTAAGTCTGACAGCCCTCCGCGTAAAAAGGAATCTGACAGTAGGCCGACCGCCTTGGCCCACTAAGCGTCTGTTGTGCCCATAATGATGATGATGAATCTACAATAAAATTAAATTAAAAATATTTTTCAATTTTTAAACACTTAGTTATTTATTAAAATCTGTTTTAATCATTCCCCCAAATCTGAATTTATATCTATATATCAATTACATTTAATCATCATTAATCATCACCAGCGGCGCAACAGCCCCATGGTGGTCCAGGGCTCTCGGCCTACTAGCATATTTCTAGACATGAGATGTTATCTTTTATGGGCAGGGACCTGATGGCCGAGTTGCTGGCGCTCAGCACCGCATGTTTCGCGTTCGAGTCCCGCCAGTGCCATGGATGTTTGTAGCGGTTCAGAATTAAATATAAATTGTAGGTCCCGGTCTAATAAGATCGTAGAGCGTTGCTGGGAGGTGTGACACGCGTCCGTAGGACATCTTCAAGCTATTCGGTCCTCCTGGGTAGTTTAAATTGTGTAAATCGGTGTACCTCTTGTTTATAGCATTAAGATTAAGTGTCTAAGTATTTGCCAGCCGCATTAGAAAAAAACCTTTTACTGCATAGAATTGTCAGCCTTACGCCGAACGCTCTACGGCCATATTAGACCAGGACCTACGATTTAAAATGAATTCCAAACTTCCATGGCACTGCCGAGACTTGAACCTGAAGCCAGTGGCACCAAGGGCCAGAGCTCTAAATCATTATTAATTTCAATTATATTTTTTAAATAACATAAATATATAATATAAAGTGATGTGTTAAAATAGATGTTCAGTAGTATGTGTATCCCTGCTTTAAAAATAACTTCTTAAATTAAAAGGAAAATTATTCTCGGAATTTTACAAAAAAAAATTATTTTTTAAATCCTTTAGTGTAACTGTTAGTAAGACCACAATGGCGTAATAGAAATCGAAGTTAAAATTCACCCTTCAAGTTGCATTATGTCATAACACAAGAAGCACTACAAAAAAACCCAAAAGTTATGACATACGCTTCAACATTGTTGGAGCATAAAAAGTTGCAAATCCGTCGTGGGTTGATGCGGGTTTTACCCTAGGGTTTAATAGACTGCACGCATAATTACTATCCGCGAACCCAGCTCCAAAATGGAAAGGTAAGATCACTGTCTAACAAGTTGCTGATGTTAAGAACTTGATTAGCTAATGTACGATAAAATGGATAAATGAAATTAAATTATTTTTCAATATTTAAACGCTTACTTATTTATTAAACTACTGGCACTGCATTGATTCCATTCTTCGTGACTGTTTCGCCAAAAATTAAACCCAATAGCGTTCCACAACCACCGTATTCACACCGTGCGACTTATGGCTATTCCCTAAACTCAAAAGACCACTCCGGGGACACCGTTTTGAGTCGATTAAAGAGATTCAAAGTGAACTCTTTAAGCATGCATTGAGGATTGGAAAAAAAGTTGGCATAAGTGCATTGTGTCCAGAGGGGATTACTTTGAAGACGATGAAATAAATTTGGAAGAATAAATATAGAGTTTTTGAAAAATTAATAATTAATCTTACTTTTTGGGCACAGTAGTATCTGTTAGTAAGACCACAATGACGTGATAGAAAACGAAGTTACAATTCAACCTTCAAGTTGCATGGTGTCACTTCAAAGAAAAAAACAGAAGTTATAACATACGCTTCAACATTGATGAAGCATAAAAAGTTGCAAATCCGTCTACCACTCGCGGGTTGATGTGGTATTTTACCCTAGGGTTAATAGCACCGCACGCATAATTATTATCGGCGAACTCAACTCCTAAATGAAAGTCTATCACGTTACTGATGAAGAATTTAATCAGCTAATGTACAATAAAATGGATAAATTAAGTTAAAATATTTTTTCAATATTTAAACGCTTACTTATCTATTAAACTCTGTTTTAATCATTCCACAAAATCTAAATTTTTTTATATCAATTACAATAAACCATCAACAGTGACGCAACAGCCCCATGGTGGGCCAAGGCTGTCGGCCTACTAGCAGATTTTTAGACAGGAGATGTTATCCTTTGACGGGTAGGGGCCTGATGGCCGAGTGGCTAACGCTCTGGCGCTCGATGCCGCATGTTTCGGGTTCGAGTCCCGGCGGTGCCATGGGCTCAAAATCCACTTTAAATAGTAGGTCCCTGTCTAATATGATCGTAGAGCGTTGGGGGGTAGTGTTACTCGTGTCCGTAGGACATCTTCAAGCTACACGTGCCTCCTAAGTAATGCTAAATGAGTGACGTCGGGGTAGGTTTGTCAAGTCTACACCCAACAGCCATATTAGACCGGGATCTAAGGTTTAAAGTAAATTTCGAATCACTACAAACATTCATGTTACCTCCGGGACTCGAACGCGAAACAGGCGGCGCAGAGCTCCAGACTGCTACATTCCAATTATATTTCTTACATAATAATGATATATGAAGTGAAATTATGTGTTAAAATAGATATAGCATATAATGTCCATCTCTGCTTTAAACAACTTACTTTTTAAATTAAAAGGAAAATTGTTCACGGAGTTTTGCAAAAATATTTTATTTTTTCTCTAGATTTGTTAGTGTGTCACAATGGCGTAATAGAAATAGAAATTACAATTCAACCTTCAAGTTGCATGGTGTCATTACAACATACAAGAAGCACTACAAAAAAAAAAACCAAGAGTTATGACATACGCTTCGACATTGTTGAGGCATAAAAAGTTGCAAATCCGTCTACCATTCGTGGGTTGATGTGGTATTTTACCCTAGGGTTAATAGCAATTATTATCATTGTTCCGCGAACCCAGCTCCTAAATGAAAGTCGAGCACCTTACTGACGAAGAATTTGATGAGCTAATGTACTTTAAAATGGAAAAATTAAATTAAAATATTTCCCAATATTTAAATGCTTACTTATTTATTAAACTCTATTTCAATCTTTCCCCCAAAATCTGAATATTTTTCTATCAATTTCATTTAATCATCACCCATCATCAACATTGGCGCAACAGCCCCATGGTGGGCCAAGGATGTCAGCCCACTAGCAGATTTCTAGACAGGAGATGTTATCTTTTGAGCGGCAGAGGTCTGATTGCAGAGTGGCTAGCACTAGGTGCCACATGTTTTGGGTTGAGTCCCAGCGATGCCATGGATATTATTAGTAGTTCGTAATCCACTTTAAATGATAGGTCACAGTTTAAAATGACCGTAAAGCGTTGAGGGGTAATTTTATTCGCATCCGTAGGACATCTTCAGGCTACACGTGCCTCCTGGGTAGTCCTAAATGAGTAAAGTCGATGTCAGTAACGTCGGGGTAGAGTTGTTAGGCCTACGCCCAACGCTCTACGGTCCTGTTAGACCGGGACCTGCAGTTTAAAGGGATTCTGAACCACTACAAACATCCGTGGCACCGCCGGGACTGGAATCGAAACCTGTCGCACCGAGCACCAGAGCACTAAATTAAATTTAATACCAATTATATTTTTAAGTAATGTAAAATGAGTGTAATAAGTAATATTTATGTAAAATAAAATGCTGTGTTAAAATTGATATTCCATGGGATGTCTTTCCCTGCTTTAAAAAACTAACTTCGTAAATTGAAAAGAAAATTATTAAAAAAAAATATTGGCAAAAGAAAAAAACATTTTTTTTTTCTATCCTTTAGTATATCTGTTAGTAAGACCACAATGGCGTAATAGAAATAGAAGTTACAATACAACCTTCAAGTTGCATGGTGCCATTACAACATACAAGAAGCACTTCAACGAAAAAAAACCAAAAGTTATGACATACGCTTCAACATTGTTGAGGCATAAAAAGTTGCAAATCCGTCTACAATCCGTGGGTTGATGTGGTATTTTACCCTAGGGTTAACAGCACGGCACGCATAATTATTATTATCATTGTTCCGCGAACCCAACTCCCAAATGAGAGGGTGAGATCACTGTCTGCTTATTTACGGTTAACGTAGGAGACCCATTCATTCCAGTGCCGACCGTAAGAGGGCGTGGCAGAGATACTCGCCTTGGGGTACAAGACAATAAAAGGATCAAAGATTTCAAGGTCAAGCTTTCTTTTTTTTATTTCTTTCTACAAACTTTTTTTATCGACAATGAAAAATAAAGTATAAGTGAATTCCGATGGTCTGCGTGTCAAACGGTTGTTGATGGGTGAGTTATTTGACAGTTGTGGCTGTTTTGTGTTAACTGTAAAAAAAACCCTTCGTGTGACCTTGGGAGAACTTGCAAAACGGACGTTCGTATTCAAGTTTTTTTTTTTTTTTTTTTTTTTTGCGCGCGGATTATTGAAAAACGTCGAAAATTTTATTTTAATTATTTAATTTTAATTTTATTTAATTGAAATATTTCATTTTAATCATTTAATTATTTAATTTTATTTTAATCATTTTTATTTTAATTATTTTAATCATTTACTTCATTTTTTTTTTTAAATTTCCTTCACAGAACAGGTGGGTACGTACGTATAAAATATATTACGTATAATTATATTATTATATTATAAAATATAATAATAAATTATATAATAAATAAATTATATTATAAAATATTACGTGTAAACTTACGTATAAACTTACATTTACTTTAAAATATAAATAGAAAAAAATCAATTGTATAAAACGTATTTTAAATAAATTTCGATAAAAATTCGTCATTAAAAAATGCTATGGTATGTTTGTTTTTTAATAAATTTAATCGAAAAGAGGATTTAATTTTGAGTTTTTAAATAAAGAAAATAAATTATTATTATTATTTGAAAGTATTAATTTAAACTAAAATAACTTAAACTTACCATCATTATTGTTAGATAATAACGAAGTACTGATTTCTTTCAATAAAAGTATGTTTTAATGAAGTTCATTAAATCGCTTATATAAAACAGAATAATTATTAATAAAATATTTGTATAAATTAGAGCTGTATTTATATTTTTAAAAGTTCATTGCATAAACTGAAATTTTTATTTTTATTAATGGCTCAAACAAGCAAAAATATTGCATTTGCTTCTCATAACTTATAATAGAACTTATAACATAAAAGTTATGAGAAGCAAATGCAACATTTTGCTTATATTTTGCAACATTTTGCGACTATGATTTTCTTTACTGGAATGAAAGGATTTTTAAAAAAATATTTTACTTACTGAACTGTTATTTTTATATGTAAAATGTTTTAAAAATTTACATATACAAGAGAATACTAATGTTTATGTTATAAATTTTGTTACAATTTATAAGAAGCAAATTAAATATTTTGCTCGTTTGAACGACTATGATTTGGGATGAAAGGATTTTTTTTTAAATATTTTATTTAGTGAATTGTTGTTTTTAAATATAAAATGTTTTAAAAATTTTTATATACAAGAGAATACTACTATTTATGTTACACTAACGTTTATGTTATAAGTTCTATTATAAGTTGTGAGAAGCGAATGAAAAAAATTTTTTTATTTGAACGACTATGATTTTTCTTATATGGATAAAGAGATTTTTTTAACATACTTTACGTACTGGACTGTTATTTTTGTTATTTTTAAAAATCTTTTAAAAATTTACATATACAAGAGAATACTAATGTTTATGTCATAAATTCTATTATAAGTTATGAGAAGCAAATGAAATATTTTACTCATTTAAATGACTATGATTTTTCTTATACGGATAAAGGGATTTTTTTTTTAAAAATATTTTCTTACTTAACTGTCATTTTTAAGTGTAAAATCTTTTAAAAAAATATACATATATAAGAGAATACTAATATTTATGTTATAAGTTCTCGAAAACTGATGTTTTTATTATAAGTTCTATTATAAGTTATGAGAAGCAAATGAAGCATTTTGCTCATTTGAACGACTGTGATTTCTCTTATTGAGATGAAGGGATTTTTTTAATGCTTTATTTACAGAACTGTTATTTTTAAATGTAGAATGTTTCAAAAATGTATATATGTACAAGAGAATATTAATGTTTAATTATGCTAATGTTATAAGAAGCTTTTTTTTCTTCTAATGCAGCTGGCAAAATAGACCGTGATTTTTTTTTTTATGCCATATGCTGCACCGATGTTACTCACTTTGCATTACCCAGGGGGCGCGTGTAACTTGAAGATAAGCCACGGACGCGGAGTAACAATGTCCCTGCAGCGATCTACGATCCTATTAGGACCGGGACCTATGGTTTAAAGTGGATTCCGAACCACTAAAAACACACAGGGCAAAGTCGGGATTTGAACCCGATACCTGTCGTACGGAGCGATAGCCATTCGGCCATCAGGCCAATATGTTATAAGTTATAAGAAGCAAATGAAATATTTTCCTCATTTAAACGACTATGATTTTTCTTACAGGGATAAAGAGATTTTTAAAAAATACTTTACTTACTGAACTGTTATTTTTAAATGTAAAATGTTTTAAAATTTATATATACAAGAGAGAATATTAATGTTTATGCTATACTAATGCTTTTGTTATAAGGTCTCGAATACTAAGGTTTATGTTATAAGTTCTATTATAAGTTACAAGAAGTAAATGAAATATATTGCTCATTTGAACAACAATGATTTTTCTTATAGGGATGAAGGGATTTTTAAAAAATGTTCTTCTTACTGAAATGTTATTTTTAAATGTAAAATCTTTTAAAAATTTATATATACAAGAGCCACGTTTTGCATTCATTAACAGGCCTATAGGTGAAAGCTATGGAAGAACTGAACCTCTGAACTTTGAACAGTACGACAATCCTAATCACAGAAAAGTATCCAATTATTCTCTTTTCGGAGATGGGTACTTCAATATCATAAACAGGTAAGAATTTCTTAATTTTCAATCTAATTTTTTTCATGGTTATTGGTATTCTATTTACATTGAAATCATTTAGAAGTCAAATGAATCTTTTAGAAGACAAACTCATCGATTTAAAAGATATGCACATTTCATTAATTGTAAAATAATGTAATTGAAAAATATTCTGTTATTTTCTCTTTGGTTTAATTAATTAAAACTTATTACGTGTCTTCCTTTTTATATAATACCAACACATATGAGTCAACTTTCTGTATCTAGATATAATAAAATATTTTTAGTTTTGCTAAATTTTATTAAGAAAAAAATATCGGTTAAAAGTGCAGATTATCGTTTGGCAAATTAAAATTATTTTAATAATTATTTATAAATAAAATAATAAAGAATAATAATAAAATAATTATAGTATATTATTTCTCAAAAAGTAAAAAATATAATGAAAAAATTCAGTCAGGGATAATTATTATTAAGAATAATAATTGCAATCAATAATAATAATTATTAAACATTATTTACAAAGTTTACCATTTTAATTTTAGAAACAATTTCTAAACTTAAATAAAAAAAACTATAGACAAAACTTTCAGACACCAGATGGTACCAGGCAAAAACATTAATATAATTGAAAATTTTCTCTATATTACTGTTACTTTTTCTTTTAATTTAATTAATTAAAATTTATTACACGTCTTTCTTTTATCATAATACTAACAGATATGATTCGATTTTCTGTGGCTACATATAATAAAACATTTTTATTTTGATAAATTTTATTTAGAAAAATTATCGGTTAAAAGTGCAGATTATCGTTTGGTAAATTAAAATTGTTTTGAATAATTATTTATAAATAAAAAAATAAAGAATAACAATTAATTATAATAATAAAATAATTAATCGTATATTATATCCAAAGTATTAAAAAATAAATTTAAAAAATTCAGTCAAGGATAATAATTAAAATCAATAATTATTAAATTATTAAACATTATTTATAAAAATTTACCATTTCAGTCACAAAAATAATTTCTAAACATAAATAAGAAACGATAAAAAATAATCATGCCAACAGATGGCGCGAGGAACAAAAGGTTTTTGTGTAATTAAAAACTTATTATTATTTTTTCAAGATTTTAGACTTCACAATAGATAAAAAAAGTAATAAATGCAGCAAAGAAAAAAAAAATTTTTTTAGTGCTTAAGTATTTAAGTTCAGTATAAGTTCAAGTAAGTTCAAGTATTAAGTTCAGTAAGTTAAGTATTTAATTCAGTCAAAGATAATAATTGCAATCAAGCATAATAATTATTAAACATTATTTACAAAAGTTTGCCATTTTAATTTTAAAAACAAATTCTAAATATAAATAAGAAGCAATTAAAAAAGCTAATACGCCACCAGATGGGGCCAGGGACAAAAAGGTTTTGTGTAAGTAAAAACTAAACATAATTTTTCAAGATTACTCAAAGAAAAAAAATTAATAATCGCAAAAAAACCATTTTTTTTTTTAGCGTTTAAGTCATGCTGAAATACACAAACACGTACATCTATTTATATACATAGATTAATTTTATGACAGTAATTTTTTGGCATTATGATTACCGAACTCATAGAAATGATAGTTAAAGCACAGTTATTAAAGCTTTAGATTTAGATGATGTTTAAAGCACAATTATAAAATGTAAATTACAGATTTCCTTGTTAATTTTGGACAGACACCACTATAATACTAAAAATTTTTAACTTCATGTGCGTAAAAAATGACTATATAATATACCATTTTAATATCATAAATGTTTAAATGAAACATATTTAAATTCATATTTGTAAAAGTCAGGTAGGTTTAGGAACAAATTGGCAATCAGTAAGAATATATTACCTTAACTGTCCTGCTAATTGATTGAAACAAATATATCGTCCTATTGATAATACTCGAATGGAATATTATTTTCGAAATAGAAGTAATATTATTAATTGCTATTAATACTAATTTAATAATATTACTATAAAAAGTTTGCTATGTAATAATAATATTATTAATGGATGTTTGTAGTGGTTCAGAATTCACTTTAAGCTGTAGGTCCCGGTCTCATAGGACCGTAGAGCGTCGCAGAGCCCAGTCGGACTTCTCACCCAAATCATTCCCAAACTGTAAAGGGGCAACTCAGTTCTAGGCACATTGCGGTATGGTGTAGTAGTAGTAGTGACAACATACCGGGTCCTGAATGGCTGAGTGTCTGGTGATCGGTGCCACAAATTTCGTGTTCGAATCCCAGCATGTTAGCAGTAACGTTACTCGTGTCCGTAGCCTATCTTCAAGCTACAACTGCCCCATGTATAGTGGTAAATGAGTAGCATCACTGCAGCCCTTGCTTGGGCCATAAAGATGAACTGTCTCTGTATTGCCAGCTGCATTAGAACAATTTTTTTTTTCTAATGCAGCTGGCAAACACTTAGACATTTGTCTTTGATGCCTTACGGCAAGCGCTGCACCGACGTTACTCACTTAGCATTACCCAGGAGGTGCGTGTAGCTTGAAGATAAGCTACGGACGCAGAGTCACACTACCCTCGCAACGCTCTACAATCCTGTCAGACCGGGACCTACGGTTTAAAGTAGATTCCGAACCACTACAAACATCCATGGCACCGCCGGACTTGAATCCGAAACATGGATGTACCGAGCGCCAGAACGCTAGCCACTCGGGCATCAAGCCTCATTTGAAAAAACATAAAGCCAGTTATTCAGCCTCTTAGCTGCTGATGGTTAACTTCAGCAGGTTATTGCTGATTGTCAGATTCCCACCCTACACGCAAATAATCTTCTTTGGATGCTGACAATTTCGAGGCTGGTGAATGACACCTGAGCCATTATGTCTTGCAATCAACATTATTACAAATGAATCCACAGATTTATGAGAGATAGTTAGAAGTAAAATCAACATTATCATATGTTGCAATTATCCTTCAAAAAAAAAAATGGAGCAAGCTTTTGTTCATAATCATCATCATCATTAGTGGCGCAACTGCCCCATGGTGGACCTGGGCCAAGGCCGTCTGCTCGATGGCAGATTACGAGACGAGAGATGTTTATGGGAAAGTTTTATCACTACGTCCAACACTCTACAGCCATATTAGAACGGGATCTTCTGTTTAAAGTGGATTCCGTTCCACTACAAGCATCCGTGGCACCTCCGGGACTCGAACCTAAAACCTGTGCAAACCGAACGCTAATCACTCGGTCATCAGGCCCAAACTTTTGTTACAATTTGATAATTCTTACTTTTATTTGTAGATCGGTGAAAAGAGGCAGCGTCGCTGGGGATGTAGTCCACCAGGGAGTGACGGATCCCGCGGCCCAGCACCACCCCACCGCGTTCTTCAAGAAGGGGAAGAGGGGCAGCACGGCCAGCGAGCCGGGCAACCTGGCGGGGAACGAGTCCGGCCTCCCCATGCTCAACATCCAGAACAACAACCACAACAGGAGGCACCGT
The DNA here is from genome assembly GCA_021605095.1 of Caerostris extrusa. Lineage (NCBI taxonomy): Eukaryota > Metazoa > Arthropoda > Arachnida > Araneae > Araneidae > Caerostris > Caerostris extrusa. The sequence goes on from BPLR01002204.1 coordinate 71,145, forward strand.
CCATCCGCCGTGGCAGCTCATGTGCTCACCAGGTAAACTGCACAGATTGCAACGACTTTTTTTTTTTTTTTGCTATAAATCTCTAAATCCCATTAATAATAATAATAAATCTTGTATGCACAGCTTCCAACTACTACAGATTCTCCTGAATTTCTCGGATTTTCTTTCTTTTCTCACCCCACGAAATCCATACATAGGCTATGCAGCCGCCTACCAGTTAGTAAAGTGAGGTGGAACATCGGATGTAGACCACGAACATCCCCCCGATGGATTTGGTTTGGCTTGTCGCTCTGCGGCCATTTTTTCACACTTTGGGCTAATTAGGCGAGGACCTACAGTTTAATGCGGATTTCCAACCACCATCAAACATCCCTGCCACCACCAGAATTCGAACTTGAAGCCTCTGATACCAATAGCTAGAGCGCTAGCCGATTGGCCATCAAAACCGCCCCCCACTGATTGGAGATCGGAGAGGACATTCGAACATTTAGTGTAATTCGAACAACTATTAGGGATAACTGCCCCATATTTACGTGTCGCATATGAGGGAACCCGGAAACAACGACCAAGCAACCTGACTGTCGATGTGAGACATATTGTCACACAGGCGCTGTCGAATCTCGTCGTTTTCGAAAGCAGTGACTACATCCAAGTCACTGATTGATTCGAACCCTCATTCCTCCTACACACTAGCAACCTGAATTACTGCGAAAAAAATATCGGGATTAACGATGTGCAAAACTAATATTTCTAATTCTGGAAAGGTACATACTAACAGTGAAATTTGAAAGTTTTTTTTTTTTTTTTTTCCAGCTTTATGCGATTAAAAAATTCCAGGAATTTTGATAAAAACAGCTCTAGGTTTTGCGGAGGAAAAAAATAAATATATATATAGCTTTGGTATCATTTGTCGGATTTCAGACTAAAGCTTTTTCGTTTAAACCTAAACTGGCAGGTCTCTTTAACTTCTTTATTCTTGTGTTCGATGAATCTAATCATCTCTTAATATGTCTGAGCTGCCTGATAGCCAATTGGCTGGCGCTCTGGCCTTTGGTACCCCAGGATCGAATCCTGGTGGTGGCATGGATGTTTGTGTGTGGTTTGGAATCCCGTTAAATTGTAGGTCCCGGGTCTGTTTTAGTCTAAAGTGTGCATAAGATAAAAGGGACCGTAGAGGGATATAAAGGGACCGTAAGAGACCGTAAAGGGACAACCAAACCTTAGTACCTCTGGAGATAAGATGTTGAATAAGTTTCCTTCAATTGTGGGGACTCATTCGCCCTGTTACAATTTTTCATCAAAGAGTGCCATTATCAATTCTTGATATTGTAATTTCATATAGATGCTTACAAACTGTTTCAATTTTTTTTAAAATTGTTCCTTTCTTGCAGCGTGTCGGAGACGGAACAGGAGGAGAGCGACCCGGAACCCTCCCCCGCAGAAACTGTGAAGATGGCGCTCGCCTTTCTGGACGAGGACTTGGAAGACATCGTCACTGTGAAGTGAAGTGAAGTGAAGTGGTAGTTTGAGAAATGAGACTTAACCCCTGGCGCCCTCGCACAAGCATGTACATAGACATCACTCTCGCAGACCGCGTATTATAATCATGATTTTAGTAGAAATAAATATTTTTCTTTTAATTCGATTTCTCTTTTTTTTTTTCCACATAAGCTACGCTGTACTTTATGCGATATAGCATACAGCGATAGATGCGATAATATATATTACGCACCAAATTCTGTCGTTTCTTTGTTAATGTAATATCACCAAATTCTTTCTTTTTCTTTGTTAATGCAATATCACACACCAAATTCTTTCTTTTCTTTAAAGTATTAATGCAATATCCCACACTAAATTCTTTCTTTTCTTTATTAATGCAATATCACGCACGAAATTCTTTATTTTCTTTGTTAATGTAATATCACACACCAAATTCTTTCTTTTCTTTAAGTATTAATGCAATATCACACACCAAATTCTTTCTTTACTTTGTTAATGTATTATCACGCACCAAATTCTTTCTTTTTTTTTTATTAATGCAATATCACACACCAAATTCTTTCTTTTCTTTTGTGAATGTATTATCACGCACCAAATTCTTTCTTTTTTTATTAATGCAATATCACACACCAAATTCTTTCTTTTCTTTAAGTATTAATGCAATATTACACACCAAATTCTTTCTTTTCTTTAAGTATTAATGCAATATCACACAACAAATTCTTTCTTTTCTTTGTTAATGTAATATCACACACCAAATTCTTTCTTTTCTTTAAGTATTAATGTATTATCACACACCAAATTCTTTCTTTTCCTTATTAATAATGCAACACCAAATTCTTTTTAATCCTTATTAATGTAATATCACATCTGAGTTTTCCTGCACTATAGCTGCAAACATAATGACTGGGCCAAGAGTTATGCTCACTGACGAATTGACGACGTTATTTTCAGTAGAGTTTGCCAATTAAAATTGCTAAGAAAATTTCAAGTAAGTTTAGTTGCGACATTAATATTAAAATCTCCAACGCAAACTTTTATTAACCTTTTTTTCATTATCTAAATTAACAATTTTTGACTCGTGGGTCAGTGGCAACGTGCGCCACTGGTGAGCATTGGAGCTGAGGCTCAATTCGCTGGCGGCATTGTTGTAGACCTCGTTTCAAGCAAGTAATATATAAAAAAAAAATTTAAGTCAGTTCTATTTTTTTTTCACTCTATTGCAGAAAGTCCTTTATAAATAATTTTCATTCATTTTTTTAAGTTTATCGGGCGCCATCTATTGGCAGGTAGATGCAACTTAAATCTAAAAAACTAAAAATTAACAAATTAAATTTAATTACTGAATAAATATTTGAAAAAAAAGCTGTATGAACATCCAGTGTCATCCACTACAAGTTCAATAAAAATGCATTTTCAGGTGGAGGAATAAAAAGTATTTTATGAACGATTCAAAATTTGAACAAGGTATATATAGGAGAGTGTGAGCTAATAGAAGAAATTGAAAAAAAAGAGGATACCCGATGGCGTTGTGATGTTCAGCATCTGCCCTTGTTAGTCGAACTACGTAGAGGGAGTTTTCCGGATTTTCTCCAATCCGATAAGCAAATGCGGGGTAATTCCATTCTAAAGTCCTCCCGATGAAACAGCCTTCCTTCTTCAGTATCACGGAGCCAAGTCAAATTTCTACTCACATGTGCTCAATTACAACAGAAGCTCAGAACAGAACCCTTTTCCTCCATCCATGAGTAGATTATTCATAGAATGCCCTTCCACATTGAGCATTAGACACAGTATTTGAATTTAAGTCTTCTTGGCAATTAAAAATGTTATAAATTATTATTTTTAATGCTATCACCTTTTTGGTGAAGTCTATAATTCCTAATAGATTCTGTAATTCCATATGATTAAAAATTATAATTCTACTTCATTTTCTTTCTTTCTTTTTTTTTTTTTTTTTACGCTATTTTCAATTCCTTCTATTAGTTCACACTCTCCCTACATATATCTTGTTGTAATTTTCAACCGTTCATAAAATACTTTTTATTCGTCCACTCCAGTTCAAATGGATTTTTATAAACTTGTAGTGGATGACACTGGATGTTAATACAGTTTTTCCAAATATTAATTCAGTAATTAAATTTAATTAATTAATTTCAGTTTTTTTTTTAGAATTAAGTTGCATATATCTACCATTAGAGGGCGCCTGATAAACTTTAAAAATTGAATAAAAATTATTTATAAAGGACTTTCTGCAATAGAGTGAAAAAAAGATAGAATTGATTAAAAAAAAATTTATATTAATTCACAAAATAATAAAATTAAATTTAATATTTAATTTAATATATTTTTAAATTAACCAAATAAATATTTATGAACTTATTTTTTAAATCAGAAAAATTATTCAACTTACATCTATTTTCATATGTTTTAATGCAAATGTTTGTTCGAACCTTTTTCTAACAGTAAACATTCAATTCACTTCGAGTTCACTTTGATAATCATCACAAAATCTGCCTTGACTTGACTTGGTGCTTTGAAATTGAGAAAGACCAATTATTTTTTTTTCAAAAACTCTTTATTTATTCTTCCAAATTTATTTTATCGCCTTCAAAGTAATTCCCTCCGGACACAATGCACTTATGCCAACTTTTCCAATTGTCAATGCATGATAAAAAGTCATCGACAGGGATGGCCTTCAAAAAGCGCGCCGATTCTCGATTGAATCTCTTTAATCGGCTCAAAACGATGTCCCAGGAGTGCTCTTTTGAGTTTAAGGAATAGTCCAGAGTCGCACGGTGCGTATACGGTGGTTGTGGAACAACATGGGTTTCATTTTTGGCGAAAAAGTCATGAAGAATCAATGCAGTGTGAGCTGGCGCATTCAGTGTTTTCGATACCAATCAAGATTTGACGCGTTTGAGTTCCAAAATGGAATGGACTGATCCTTTTGAAATTCCAACATCAGCAGCAGGGTCTCTAATTGTAAATCGACGGTTTACAAGCACCAAATCTTTAATGTTTTGGACGTGAGCTTCGTCGGTTGAGGTTGTTGATCGTCCAGAAGGCTCTTCGTCTTCAACGCGTTCTCTGCCTTCTTTGAACTGCTTATACCACTTCTAAACATTTCTTTCCGATATAAGAATGCTCACCGAATGCCTTCTGCAACATTCTATACGTTTCCGCAAAGAAAATTTAATGCAAGTTCTTTGCTCAATTGATTCAGACATTTCAAAAATCGCCGGAATCTGTTTTAGCGTCTCACAAAGCCAAGCGTAACTGAAACTTTAATGAATATTTTGACATCAAATTTCATACAGATGTCAAGGACAACAACCTAAAAAAAAAAAGATTTAAAAATTGAAATTTCATATGCCCCGAGAATTTTAAATTGAAAATTGCTTTTACTTTTTTTGTACACAGTAGTATACTCACTGACGCTGCTTTATCTCAATTTAAGTAAATGTTTTTTTTTTTTTTTTTTTTTTTTTTTTTTTTTAATGTAACAGTCAAAGCTATTTGGCAGAAGTGAAAATTAAACCCCATAAAGAAACCACTTTAAAACAAAATCTGCTCCTCTGTTTCTCTGGCTTGTTTATTCATTCAATTCCTTCTATTAGCTCACACTCTCCCTATATATATATCTTGTTCAAATTTTCAATCGTTCATAAAATACTTCCTATTCATCCACTCAAGTTAAAATACATTTTTTGCAACTTGTAGTGGATGACACTTATGTTAATACAGTTTTTTCAAATATGAATTCAGTAATTAAATTTAATTAATTAATTATAGTTTTTTTTTTTTAGATTTAAGTTGCATATATCTACCCATAGATGGCGCCAGATAAAAAAAATGAATGAAAATTATTTATAATTAATTATTAATTTTTTTTTTCATATTACTTGTTTTATTCTTCTGAACTTCAGGAACCACATAAACACGCCAGTAACTACTTATGAATACGTTCGTTCCAAACTGTAGTGGCATCAACATGAATGTTGATCTAAAAGTGATCCTATTTTAAAGCATTCAAAATTACGTCTGAGAAGCGTAAGTATTACAGTGAAAAAAAATGGCGTTAATCGTTTAGTTACACTTTTTTTTTTTTTTATTAATTGGCCAATATTATTACTTAATTAAAATCTGACATTAAAAAAATATATAATTTTTTATTAGCCCACTAAATAATAATATGAATATTTTACTCGCATATTGATGTTTTACAAATACAAATTCATTTTATTTAGAAGTCAAAAATTATTATTATATTACAAGGTCATTTTTTTTTCCAATATTTATTTTGTGGCGCCATCTATCGCTTAGTATACAAAATAAAAATAAACATTCCAAGTATTAAATTAGGAGAGCAAATTCTACAGACTTAAAAAATCTCTTATAATAAATAAAAATTCCAGTTGTTTATTTCAAAATTACTAAAAACCTTTCAGAAAACTGATAAAAAAAATTCTAAATTTTTTATATTAATTAAATATGGTCTTGTAAAACAAGAAATATTTTTAACGTATAGTTTTCTAGGGATTGCAATACCGGTATACCGGGATACCGAATACCGGTATTTTGAGCCATATGTACAATTTTGTAATACCGGTATTCACAAGTTTAAATACCATTTTTCGGTATTTACTAGAAATTTAATTCTTATCTGTGAAAAATCTTATACTTATCTATGAATCCTTATTCAGAATTCAGAACCTATCCGCATTCAGAATAATTCCGGTACAGTTATCGATGATTATGATGACACTAATGTCGATGGTGAAAAGAATTGTCTCTTGAACAAAAATTAGAATTGGCGATAACTAAAAAAAAATTTCAAACAAAACCAAAATACAATACAGAAATCAGCTATATCCAAAGCAATCCGACGAGAAAATATTTATTTGAAGATGTGGGATTTAGAGGTAATACTTGGAAAAAGTATATCGCGCATTGCTAACAGTACCACCGACTAGCGTAGATGCTGAAAGAGCGTTTTCGACAGCTGGTAATTTTGCACAAAATTACGTTCCAGGCTTAATGATAGTACAATGGATGCATTGTGTTTTTAAGATCACATTTCAAAAATTTGTAATAGTACCACAGACTGAATAGTGATATTTACACATTTTTGTGATTTAAATAAATAAGATGCTCCTTTACTTTTCGTGATTCTTTGTGATATTTACATTCTCTAATAAAACAAAAAAACACCTGTTTTTCTTTCTTTTCTAAAATTTCTACTATCGGTATTAAAACCGGTATCCCGGTATTAAGATCTAAAAACCGAATACCGGTATTGAACTTTGGTCCGATATTGCAATCCCTAGTTTTCACTCAAGTTATTTTAAGTTATTTTTGTCGATTTTTTAATAATAACTAAAAACTCGAGCTAAAATTAAATTACATAACCGATATTGTTTTCGAAAACAATATTTTCTTAAAAGATCCAGCATCTGTTTGAGATTGAACGATTTCCATACCGAATAAATTTATTACTGAATAATTAAATTTACACAGAACAGATTTTTGTAAATTAATTTTAAAAGAAATAAAAATTTTTTACGATAAATAAATACATCATACAAATTTTGATCTCAATTCATCTGTAAGGTGTGGTAGGGTGTAGAAGGACTTGGGCTCCGCTGGTGGCATCTGTTGCAGTCACTGATCAAAGAAACGAAGGAATTATATGATTGTGATATAGTGTGTGAAGGGTTTCGCATCGATAGTCAAGAAACCTGGTGGGAATTCTCTGAATCTTTCTTTCCAAATTACACACAAATGCGGTTTTACATCTAAAACACCTTTTAAATTGCAATATTATCCTTTCAATATCCTTATCAGGCTGATCATGGCACAAGAGCAAACACAAAGCCCACCGACGTTCAACAATATCGTGATGAAGTTAAATGTTTTCTCAATGATGTTTAATTTTTGTAAATCATAATAATCAAAATATCAAGTCAACTAATTGACTAACTAACTTGAATCTATATCTCAATAGTGCTTCAAAAGGATCGGTCAATTCCATTTTGGGCCTCAAAATAAAACTCGATTGGTTCCGAAAACACTGAATGCGCCACCTCCCACTGCATCGATTCTTCGTGACTTTTTCGCCAAAAACGAAACCCATATCACTCCACGACCACTGTATTCACACCGTGCGACTTCTGGCTATTTAAACTCAAAAGTAACCAAAAGTGTGTCCAAAAAGTAAGACCAATTCCTTTTTTTTTTTTTTTTTTCAAAAGCTATTTATTTATACTTCCAAATTTATTTCAGCACCTTCAAAGCAATCCTCCGGACACAATGCACTTATGCAAACTTTTTTTCCAATCCTTAATGCTTGCTAAAAAGTCATCGGCAGGGATGACCTTCAAAGCGCGGCGATTCACGTTGGATCTCTACAATCGACTCAAAACGGTGTCCTCGAGGAGTCTTTTGAGTTTAGAAATAGCCAGAAGTCGTACGATGTGAATACGGTGGTCGTGGAGCGATATGGGTTTCGTTTTTGGCGAAAAAGTCACGAAGAATCGATGCAGCGTAAGCTGGCGCATTCAGTGATTTCAGTACCAATCGAGATTTGACGTCGTTTGAGGCCCAAATGGAATGGGCCGATCCTTTTAAAATTCCAACATCATCAGCAAATCGTCATCAATCATGTAAATCGACGGTTTGCAAGCACCAAATCTTTAATTTTGGACGTGAGCTTCATCGGTTGAGATTGAGGGTCGCCCAGAGGGCTCTTCGTCTTCAACGCGTTCTCTGTCTTCTTTGAATTGTTTATACCACTTCTTAACAGTTTTTTCCTATATAGGAATGCTCACCGAATGCCTTCTGCAATATCCTATATACGTTTCCGCAAACAAAAATGGAATGCAAGTTCTTTGCTCAATTCAATCAGACATTTCAAAATCGCCGGAATCAGTTTTAAGAGTGTCACAAAGCCAAGCGTAACTCAAACACTAATGAATATTCTGACGTCATTTCACACAGATGTCAAGGATAACGCAGGCAACCTAAAAATGAAAACAAAATTGAAATTTCATATGCCCGAGAATTTTAAATTGAAAATTGTCTTACTTTTCGGACACAGTAGTATATAATATTAGCATAAACAGAATTATTCCTCGATAAGTTATTCTACAGGGCTATTCAAAATGAAGGAGCAGATGTACCACTTATACATTTGTCGTATAACAAACGGTGTTCATGTTGAATGCATAAAAATAAGTTTGAACTTTCTTTTATATATTGATGTGGCGCCATCTTTTTAGCCGTTCATTAAATAAAAATTAAAAAATCTCTTGTTTCATTTTTTATTATCTTGTATTTGAAAATGTAATAGAGACCTTATTCAAGGTAAACATTAATATAATATTTTGCATTATTTATAATTAATAAATATTTGAACATTATTTAAGATTGCAGGAAATATTACTATAATTCAGCTGCTATTTTTAAAGTTTATGGGATTGTTCAACGCAACTACAATTTCTTAAGTGTAACAGTGGCAATTATTTTAGAATACATTAAATAATACAGACAATTATTACACAGCCAAATATCACTGTTGAAACAATTTCTTGAGCATGACATTTATAAAATTTATACCCATTATTAAAAATTCAAATTTCTTATCGAAATCAATCAATTAAATCCACATTCAAAATTTTAAGTCATAAATAAATAATTTTATACAGATGTCCTAAAATATCTCAATTTTCCCTTTTTAATTTTTCAATTTTCCTTTAACCACAAAGCCTTTGATGAACTTTATTTTTCAAAAATACAACAGTACTAGAATAGTACTAGCCTAAAGTATAGAAGATACTATAAAAGATATTAGTGGTTATACTAGTACTAGAATAGTAGTAATATAGCCCTGTATTAGAATATTGTATTTTCAACATAATATAGCCAATTCAAATTTTTAGCAAGTAGCCCTGCACTTTTTTTATTCTAATGCAACTTGCAAACACTTAGACAATTGTCATTGATGCCTTAAGGCAAACACTGCACCGCCGTTACTCACTTAGCACAACCCAGGAGGTGCGTGTAGCATACGCTACGAATGCGGAGTAACAGTACCTCTGCAACGCTCTACGAACATGTTATACCAGGACCTACTATTTAAAGTGGATTCCGAACCACCAAAAACATTCAGGGCACCGCCTGGACTCGAACCCGAGACCTGAGGTACCGAGAGCCAGCCACTCTGCCATTCAAGTCCCTATAGACCTGTACTACACTCATGTCCATAAATTAAGGATAATTAAGTTCAGGCAAAGAAAGAGAGAGAAGCAAAACAAATTTGACTTATTTGTAAAGTCTATTTATTAAACAAAAGGTAAAGAGCAAAAAAGATGCTATATGTTTGACATAATTAATAAAAATTGCGATTTTTACTCCTGGAGCAAATTTCAAAAAGAACCTATTTACAAAAAACAGTATAACATGGTTAGTATGATGGTTAATATGGAGTATGTCTCCCGGACGATGCAATACAGGCCTTACAACGCCTAGACATGCTGAGTATCAAATTATCAATCTGATCTTGGGGAATATTACATCACTCATCAAGCAATGCCCTCCGAAGTTCCGGTTGACAGATGGGAGGGGTTGACGGGCTGCAATTCATCGGCCAAACATATCCCACACATGCTCTCTTGGATTCAAGTCCGGTGAGTATGCTGGCCAATCCATACGGGTGATATAATCCAATTGAAGGCATTCGTCTACAATGTTTGCACGTTGAGGACGGGCGTTGTCATTCATAAACAGAAATTCAGCATCCATGGCGCCCCGAAACAAACGTACACGTTGTTCCAGAATGACATCCCGATAGATGTGGACTGTCGTCGTTACACTCTGAACATGCAGGTCAGTTCTGGAACCAAGAATAATTCCTCCCCAAACGAGCCATCCTGCACCACCGTAACGGTGTCGTCCAATGGTGTTCTCTTGGTGGTAACGGGTGCCTGGCGCTCTCCATAGGAAAGTCCGGCGAGAATCAGACTGCAAACTAAACCTGACTCGTCGGAAAACATCACGCAAGACCACTGTTGCGGTGTCCAGAATGCATGCTCTCTACTCCAGGTTAATCGCAGGCGACAGTGAGTTGCGGTAAGTGGAACACATCTGACAGGCCTACGAGCATATAGACCAATGTGCCCTAAGCGTCTGTACACAGCCTTGAAACTGTCGTACCGGTAGCTGATGAGAGCTGACGAGACAGGTCTGATGCTGTGCTCCGTCTGTTTCTTTTGGCAGTAACTGCTAAATACCGGTCCTCATTCGGCGTTGTAACTCGGGGGGACCTGTGCTGTAACATCTACCACATTACCATCATCTTGGAATCATTGCCAAAGCCTGGAGATGACACTCTGGGCGATTCCAAGTTCCTCGGATACTTCCAGCTGGGTACGTCCACATTCCAGTCGTCTGATAATTCTACCACGTAAAAATCATCCAAATGCTTCCTTTGTGCCATAGCTATGCGGTTATTGCACTGAAAGGCTTTTAAAGCACTTGTGAACAATTTTACTTCTTTGCCACCATTCCTTATATACCCCCTCTCTTACACTCTCGTCATTGTGACGTACTATCCGCGCCATCTGGTGGTTTCCTGTAATTTGCATATTCTTCTTCAAGATGTGTGTGATAAGTCTACAGGTGAAATTTTTATTTTAGAGTTCAATTTCTGTGTGATTCTGAAGTATCCTTAATTTATGGACATGAGTGTAGAATATTATTTTCAATGTCATATAGACAATTTAATTTTTTAGAAAGTACTAATATAGCCCTGTACTATAATATTATACTCTCAACATAATATAGTCAATTCAATTTTTTTTAGAAAGTACTATTACAGCCTGAATATTATACTAGAATATTATTATTGTACTAGAATTGTATTGTATTGTTTCTATTATCAACATAATATAGCCAATTCAAATTTGTTTTTTAAGTATTTTTGTATGATAAATAATCTATATAGTTTTTTATTCTTTTTTTCAATTCTTCTATTAGCTCACACTCTCCCTATATATATCTTGTTCAAATTTTCAATCTTAATAAAATACTTTTTTTACACATTCACTCAAATTCAAATACATTTTTTTGAACTTGAAATGGATGGCAAGTGATGTTAATACAGTTTTTTTTAAATATTAATTCAGTAATTAAATTTAATTAATTAATTTTTGTTTTTTTTAGATTTAATTTGCATGTATCTACCAAAAGATGGCGCCAGATAAACTTAAAAAAAGGAATGAAAAATATTTATAAAGGACTTTCTGTAATATAGTAAAAAAAAAAGTAGGAAGTGACTTTAAAAAAAAAAAAAAAATTTTATTACTTGTTTCAATTTTTGCATTCGAATTTGCCTTTGAAGACAGAAAACGACTTATGTAACAATAAATAATATTCTTATCTCAGAATATGTCAATAGAGAGTGGCAACTGCTTATCTAAGACATTGATAATTCAGTCAGTCCAACATTTGTTGAAATTATCTGCTCCTTTCAACGCTGGGATATTGATGCAGAAAGGGTTATTAGTAGCAGAAATGGGATTAAAAATAAAGTTAGCAGTAGTTTTTGTAGTAGCTGCCTTTTTTACAGTCGCCACAAGTGAAAATGAATTGCTTGACAAAAAAGGATTTGCAGCAAATTTTGACATCGATACTATAGAAAGAGGCAAGTTTATCAAGATTTTATCACTTTATGCTTTATGTGGATTTACTAAGAAAAATTGTCGTTTTTATTTGTTAAAAGATGTCTCTTTATGTAAACACTTTTTTGTGTATATACTATATGTTTACACAAAAATATTATATACTTTAATATTTACATAAGCTTTAACAAAAGGTATTACCTTAATGTTTGCATAAGGTTTAAGATAAAACATTACTTTAATGTTTGCATAAGGTTTAACATAAGGTATTATCTTAACGCTTACATTAAGTTTAACATAGTTATTACCTTAACGTTGACATAAGGTCTTACCTTAACATTGACATAGAGTATCTTTAAACCTTAATGTTTACATAAGGTTTAAGATAAGGCATTACCTTACGGTTTGCATAAGGTTTAACATAAGGTATTATCTTAATGTTTACATATAAAAAAATATGTAATTATTCACCTTATGTTTAAGTAAAAGTAAGCACTTAAAAAGACCCTTTTCACTTTTTAAAAATGTTTCTTTATGTAAACACTTTTTGTGTGTATATATTTTACGTTTATACAAAAATATTAATTAACTTAATGTTTATATAAGTTATTTCATTAATGTTTACATAAGGCTTAACATAAGGTATTACCTTAATGCTTACATAAGGTTTAACATATAGTACTACCTTAATGTTTTCATACTGTTTAACATGCGGTAGTACTTTTAATGTTTATATATGGTTTAACATAAGGTATAACCTTAATGTTTATATATAAACCTTAATGTTTATATATAAGATCTGCTGCAGACCACGTATTTTTAGATTCGACGTAAACTCGAGAACTCTGAAAATCTCTATCTTATCTTGTTCAAATTTTCAATCGTTCATAAATACTTTTTTTTATTCATCCACTCAAGGTCAAATACATTTTTTTTAAACTTGTAGGGGATGACACTGGATGTTAATACAGTTTTTTTCAAATATTAATTCAATAATTAAATTTAATTAATTAATTTTAGCTTTTTTAGATTTAAGTTGCATATATCTGCCAATAGATGGCGCCAGATAAACTTGAAAAAAATGAATGAAAAATATTTATAAAGGACTTTCTGCAATATAGTGAAAAAAAGTAGGAATTTACTTTAAAAATTTTTTTATATTACTTGTTTTGTAAATAATAAATTATAATAATCCAGAGTTCTGTATTTGTAAATAAAAATTAAATTCCCATGAACCTGAAAGTAGACCTCTTCTTGAAGCAGTTATAGGTCTAGCATAGGCCGAGACTTTACAATACATATTTAAGATTCATTTGAACATATTTGTTATTTGTCTTGCTTTCTAGGATGCGACTGCGGAGAGAACTCTGCAGATTGTTATTTAGATTTGAACGGTGTTCAAATGTGCAACTGTACTTCTGGATATGCTCAGCTAAATGACTCATGTTCAGGTAAGTTTTTAAATTTAAAAAAAACCCCAATTGATTATATTTTATTATCAAAAGTTACACAGCATTTGATATCGCGCAAATTCATATAAAATTGATTTATTATCAAGGATATTTGTTGGAAAAATCTAACCAAACAAAATATAATTTTTTTAAAAACGTTGATATTATAAATATATGCCCAATTAGTGGCTGAGTGGCAACATGCACCGCTGGCAACTTTGTTGTAAACACTATTTCAAAAACGAGGAGCCTCGATGGCATTTTGTGATTTTCAGCATCGCTCCTCGTTAGTTCGTCTACTACTCCTACACCGCGCCACAACACTGTGCCTAGAACTGAGTTGCCCCTTTACAGTTTGGGAATGATGTGGGTGAGAAGGAGTCTGATTGGGCTCTGTGACGCTCTATGGTCATATGAGACCAGGACCTACGGCTTAAAGTGGATTCCAAACCACTGCAATCATCTATGGATCCGCCGGGACTCGAACTCAAAACCTGTCGCACCGAGGGACGACGACGACGAGCGCTAGACACTCGATCATTCAAGCCTCAAACATTAGGAGGGAGGTTTAGTCAGCTGGGGGCTTTGTTGTAGACGTTGTTTCAGAAAACGAGGAGCCTCGATGGCGTTTGGGATGTTCACCATCTTGCCTCGTGAGTCGGACTACCTGTTGGGAGTTTTCTCCCATATGCATATTATCGATATGATTATATCCGACATTTCGCAAATTTCGGGGTACTTCGCCCTAAAATTTCTTCCTGAAGGCCCTGACCCTCCTTCTTCAGCGACATGGAACCAAATCTACTTATTGACTTTTACTTAAGGGTTCTCCGTCACAACAGAAACTGCCCCTTTCCTCCATCCATGAATAGGCTATTCACAGGATGTCCGCCCCGCACTGCAGGACATTGAAATTAGACACAACAACATTATAAATATATGAAATTTTAAAAAACGAATTAAACAGAATTCGTTTTACATGCAATAATATTTATAGAAATTCAGATTGCTGAAGACAGATTTATGTGAGGAACTCCATACGATATTCTTATGTGAACGTTCATGCCATAAAATTTTTCTTTTCATCATCATCTGCAGATTAAGTATTCATATACTATATATTAAAAGATAGAAAAAACAAAGATGTGAATAAAAATTCTCTGATGCACAAGACGAAATCGTCTGCAAATATTTTCTCTGTGGGACTTTCTCTTCCACTGTGTGGATTCTGTGGTACTTGTAGTATTTTTTTCTCACGAGGAGAGTTTTTGGCATTTCATTCCCAGGAGAGAGGAATGTCTGTTATTTGGCAGTATGTATGTATAAAATGAATGTATGTATAAAATAATAACCATCACTCAAATTTGACAGTAAAAAAAAGTATGGCGGGTAGTTATATTACTTAAAATTAGTGTTTGTACTAATGAGAACAACTTCTCACTCAAATCTAATAGCAGATATTCGGTACCATGGATAATGAGATTCAGGAAATTAGTGAATGTATGAGCGATCTTCAATGGTCGAAACCACTACAAATTGAATACGCAATCCACCATGAATTGTTGCACCATGAGTGGTGATAGATCATGAACTGAGAAAATCTACTCTAATGAGAAGTGAGGGAAGCTGACTTACTCTCTTGACGGATAGTCTTAAAAGGAGGTTTTTGGTGAAGAATAAAAAGAGTTCTGCGACGAGTCGACCGGAAGTGTTTTTTTCTCTGAATTGACTGAATAGGCCTTAGTTTTCGCCTGTTTTCAAAGTGAACCCCTTTTGTGGTTTCGTGTATCACGCAGTGTGATAATTAATGTCTGCCGCAGACCAAGCAATTAGATTCATCGTAGACTCGAGAACTCTGAAAATCTCTGATCTTGGATGAACTGCACGTGATTTAAAAGTGCATTCGATATAAAATATATTTCTTTAATTTTTATTTCTCTGTATAATAGTAGAGTTCGTCATTTATATATATGTATATACACAGTCCAGTCACATTAATGTGACCACCGCCTACTTTCGACGTGAACGTGAAATAACCCATCACAAAAGGCAGGTGGTGGCACATTGCAGTGGAGTGTATATAAAGAATTCCACTTAATACCACATTCCACACTCCACTTAAAGCCAGAATATACAAGAGTGCCAATTCTGGCTTTTGACAGGTGGTCACATTAATGGGACTGGACTGTGTATATGTATAGTGCTTGTACATAAAAATTAAAGTGTTCCCATGATCCAGAAAGTGGGCCTCTTCTTGAAGCCGTTATAGGTCTAATATTGGCCTATACGTTACAGACCCCTACGAAACTCTATTAACTTTATCCCATCAAATTATCCTCTTTATCATCAGTAAATTCATTATTTATAGAATATATTAGAGGAACATGAAAACAAATGATGCGGAAAAAATTCTCTGTAGAGCAAGACGAGAAAGTCTCAAAAATATTCTCTTTGGGACTTTCTATTATGCAATAGTTAATTAATATCACTTTAAAACCTTTTTTATTTTATAATTTATTGCAATTTTTATATTGACGATTACCTCGCAGAATGCGATTGTGGCAGACGTTCAAGGGGATGTCATTTTGATGCTGACGGAAACAAAGTGTGCGAATGCAAGAGAGGATATTTTCAACGGTTCGAAAAATGTGAAGGTAAGATCTTACTTCTTTTCTAATTTCCTTTATAAATATTAAAATAATTTATTGCTTTATTTATCTTTATATATATAATTCCTCTGAAGGGGCCTGATGGCCGAGTGGCTAGCGCTCTGGCGCTCGGTACCACAGGTATCAGGTTCAAACCCGGCGTTGCCATGGGTGTTTGTAGTGGTTCGGGATCCACTTTAAACCGTAGATCCTGGTCCTAATAGGAGCGTAGAGCGCTGCGAGGGCATTGTTACTCCGCGTCTGTGGCTTATCTTCAAATTACACACGCTCCCTTGGTAGTGCTAAGTGAGTAACGTCGGTGCAGCGCCTCTCTTTAGGCATCAGAACTACTGTCCAATTATTTGCCAGCTGCATTAAGGAAAAAATTCCTCCGTACGTGTGTTTGTCACTGAACTCCTCCTAAACGGCTGGACCGATTTGGATGAAATTTTTAGTGTGTGTTTGAGTGAATTCCTGAGGGTTTCGATTCATAATTGGGCCCGGTAGGTGTCGCTGCAATCGATATAATTCTTCTATACATGTGTTTATTAAATGTTAATAATATACATGTGTTTAATGAACTCCTCCTAAACGGCTGAACCGATTTTGAAGCAATTTTTTGTGTGTATTTGACAAAACATAGAGAATGTTTTCATGCTATCTCTTTTGTTGTAAGTCGCCACCAGAGGATGCTGCAGTCTATCAACTTCTATACCGTTCAATCAAACGCAATGAAAATTGGGAATAATATGTTTTCGAGTATGGAAAATAGGTTTCCGGTATCCAGTTTATTCCAGCCCGGTATCCAGTTTAATGACTAGAGGGTGCTGCAGCATTTCATCTTATAGACAGTTGGTCTATGCCGTAGGTCCCGATCTAACATGATCGTAGGGCGTTGCGGGGTAGTGTTACTCCCCGTCCTTAGCTTATCTTCAAGCTACACGAACCTCCTGTGCAGTGCTAAGTGATTAACGTCTGTGCAGCGCTTGTCTTAAGGCATCAAAGACAGTTGTCTAAGTGTTTGCCAGCTGCATTAGAACGAAAAAAATGTCCTCTTTGCATAAAGATGCAAAAATGATCATTCACGTTTCAGTTCTGAATTAAAAATTTATTCACGTACGAGTTAACATGGGTTTTTCTGAAAGTTACAAATATGAGATACATGTATACACTGTATAATCCGATAAGGAGTTCATGTAATTTTTTTTTTTTTTTTTTTACATTTTTCTATGAAGATGAGATACGAGTACATTTTTTTTCACGTTTCAATTCTGAATTAATAATTCATTTACGTACAAGTTTACATGCGATGTTTCGAAAAGGTGCAAATATGAGATACGAGTATACCCTGTATAATCCGTTAAGGGGTTCATGTTAGATTTTCTTTTTTTTTTTTTCTGTGAAGTAATTTTATACGGATGTTAGATTAGTTTTTTGCACATATTATTATCCTGATTTTATAAGAATGCAAAAATGACCACTTACGTTTAATCCAGACTTAAAAATTCATTTTTGCACGAGTTATCTCTCGCGTTATTCTGAAATGTTACAAATATGAGATGCGAGTATACTCACTATAATCCATTAAGGGGCTTCGTGGGCCTGAACGGCCGAATCACTCTAGCGATTGATGGTGCCACGGGTTTTCGGGACCTAGTCCCGGTGGTCCAAGGATGTTTGAGGGGTTCGAATCCCTTTAATCTGTAGGTCCCGGTCTCATATGACTGTAGAGCGTCATTGAGCCAAGTCAGACTTCTACCTACGGAGCTCCATCACAACAGAAGCTGCCCCTTTTCCCTTCAATCACGAGTCCATACGGGGTTCGAGGGCTTGATCTAGATGTATATCAAGTGGGATAAGAAACAACAGCAACAAGCGTCTCATGTTAGATTTTTCATGAAATTAACTTATTTAATTTAGATTAACTTGTTGGTGTAATTAACTTGAGGTTAGTTTAACTTGCTTGTGTAATTAACTTGGGTGTTAGATTAGCTTGTTTGTGTAATTAACTTGGATGTTAGATTAACTTGTTTATGTAATTATCTTGGATGTAATTAGATTAGCTTAACTTTTGTGTAATTAACTGGGATGTTAGATTAACTTGTTTGTGTATGTTATTATCCTGATTACGTAAAGATAAAAATTTACCAATTATGATATTATACATTGTCTTCATAAGCTAACTGAATACTAAATAAATTCACAGCTAACCAAATACAATGTATTGATCAATTAAAAAAGTGGATGACCTTTTTAGATTTCCTGACAGAATTAAAAACAATTTCCATTACACCTGATCGTTTGTGTTAAACAACTAGTAAAAGTCTAACTGTACTTATGTAATCCTTTTATGGTTTTCAGAATGTGATTGCGGCGGGGGATCAACGTCTTGCCGCTTTGATCAATACGGCGTTAAGATATGCAACTGTTCGTCTCTTTTCGCTCAACGTAATGGCACCTGCACAGGTAAGATAAATAGCTAATATCCTATTGCCAGTGTTCAGAAAGAAACAAAAGCCCCTCGAGTTTTTCGAAATTTATAAAAAAATTATTTATGAGTTATCATACGAGTTACATACGAACAAGTAATATAAAAAAAGTTTAAAGTCAATTCCTTTTTTTTTCACTATATTGCACAAAATCCTTTATAAATAATTTTCATTCATTTTTTAAGTTTATCTGGCACCATCTATTGGTAGATATATGCAACTTAAAAACTAAAAAGAAAACTAAAATTAATTCATTAAATTTAATTACTGAATTAATATTTCAAAAACTGTATTAACATCAAGTGTCATCCACTCCAAGTTCAAAAAAAAAAATGCATTTGAACTTGAGTGGATGAATAAAAAAAGTATTTTATGAACGATTGAAAATTTGAACAAGATATATATAAGTGAGCTAATAGAAGAAATTTGAAAAAAATGAGTTATCATACTGGAAAGCTGTTTTGCAAAACGATTCATGCCATGATTTATTTTTCATAAATAGTTCATTCAAATGTTTCTCAATAGGTTATCGTTTACCGTTAGAAGCATAGATATATAAATCATATAATCTTTAAAAAATTCACCTCTTGTGAGGTGCATGTTTTCAGAATCGAGGAGAATCGCTGGTAACTTGTGCTAACCGTCTCGCATCTATAGACAGACTGACTATTAGACCAGTCATACTGACTTGGAATTTTCGATGTTTTCCCACGTACGACAAGCAAATTTGTTACATTTACTTCTAAACATCCCTTTTCATGGATGAAGAAATGACTATCAGCAACTTGTTGTCTTCTTTTTCTGTTCTCATAAATTAACACACTTTCAGTTGATATATATATCAAATATTTATTCACATTCCAACAATACGTATTCGAGCAACTGCCCGCCAACCACACTCGCGTTCCTTCTGATGCCCTTGCTGTTACATTTTTTTCATCCCCGTATAAGACATTCGCCTTATATGGAGTTACAGGAGGAGGAGTTATGGAAGAGCCTCTTGGTCGTGGCGCCATCTATTGTCATTTATAATGACAAATAGTTTACAAACCTTATGCCTTTAAAGTAGCAATGGAAAAATTGCATTTGTGGTTTTTTTTTTTTTTTTTGCATGAGTTGTTGCATTAATATTCGTCCATTTGTGTATATCATTGCATTAATTTTCATTTATTTGTGTGACTTATTATATTACTTTTGTTTATTTTTGTGATTCATTGTAACGAATCAACCTACAACTGCTCTCACCGTTCAGCATAATCCCTGTTCACCTGGTTTAATGAGTTTTTATAACTCTGTTTACTTTTAATATTTTGGCATCGACAACTGGTCCCTAATTTTTACTGAATTTAAATTTAACTTTAATTTCATTTATTTTGTATCTTACTTTTATTTATTATTAGTATTTTTTTTTTTTTTTTTTTTTTTTTTTGAGTACCATTTAACTTGAATTTTTTAGAAATATTATCTTATTATCCATACTAACCTAAATAAGCAGCCAATTAAAATTTAAAGCATATTTATTAATTAAGATGAGGAGAGGTTTAAGGGGTATTTCCCCAGTTGGTACTCCGTAATCGGTACGCCAGTTGCCAGTTGTAACGATTTTACTTTTTTGTTGTTGCTTTGTACGACCATACTTTTGTTAATTTTTGCATTCATTTTTAATTAATTTTTATTCATTTGTGTGGCTCATCCCAATACTTTTCGTTAATTGCATTAATTTTCATTCATTTGTGTGTTATTATATTACTTTTGTTTATTTGTGTGATTCATTGTAATGCTTTTCGTTTATGTTTGTTAGTCATTATCTTACTTTTTGTTTATTTATGAGAGTTATATTATTTTTCGTTCATCTGTAAGGATTAATATACTATTTATTTCTGTGGTTCCTTGTAATACTTTTTCGTTGGTGTGTGTGATTCGTTATATTATTTTTCGTAACTTGTATGGGGCATGGTATTACTTTTCGATAATTTGTGTCGGCTATTGCATTATTTTTTCCTTCATTTGTATGGGCTGTTGCATTGTTTTTCGTCATCTGTGTGGTTTATTGCATTAATTTTCGTTCATTTGTGTGGGGTTATTGCATTACTTTTCATTCATTTATGTGAGTTATTGCATAATTTTTGCAATCATTTGTGTGAGTTATTGAACCCTATTCGTTTATTTATATGAATTTTTTTTTCGTTTGGTATGTGGTTCATTGTATTATTGTTAACTTGCGTGGGACACGGTATTACTTTTCAATCATTGTTGTGGGTTATTGCATTAATTTTCCTTCATATGTGTAGGTTGTTGCATTGCTTTTCCTTCATCTGTGTGGGTTATTGCATTGCTTTTCCTTTATCTGTGTGCGTCGTTTCATTGTTTTTCCTTCATCTGTGTGGGTTATTGCATTGCTTTTCCTTCATCTGTGTGCGTTGTTTCATTGCTTTTCCATCATCTGTGTGGGTTATTGCATTGCTTTTCCTTCATCTGTGTGGGTTGTTGCATTGCTTTTTCCTTCATCTGTGTGGGTTATTGCATTGCTTTTCATCTGTGTGCGTTGTTTCATTGCTTTTTTCCTTCATCTGTGTGCGTTGTTGCATTGTTTTTCCTCCATCTGTGTGGGTTTTTGCATTAATTTTCATTCATATGTTTGGGTTATTGTACTGCTATATGTTTATTTTTGTTCTACGTTGTAATACATTTTGCTTAGGTGTGTCTTTTTCATTTATTTTTGTGAATTACTATACAACTCATTCTCTTTCTGATTATTGTGTTGCAGAAACCTGCTTTTCAGATCGACATTGCAAAGGCAGAGCCGTCTGCCGTATGGGGGAAGGGGGTGCTGCCAATTTCTGTGAATGCCCCCCGAACTACGAGGGTGAGGATTGTGAGATCAACTCCCTGTGCAACCGGATAAAGCCCAGCTGCTACAGCAGGGGTGCCACGTGCGAGATCATAGATTCGACAGCATTCTGTCGATGCAAACCGGAGGCAGCACCTGACCTTGCAACAGGATTGTGTTTGTGTAAGTGGAAAATATACCTTTCAAGTGGTATCGTTCTGTTTTAAAACTAAACAGTTAGGCAGAACTTCCTCCATCTGTAACGGTGTCCTGGTGGCCAATGGGCTAGCGCTCTGGTACTTGGTATC
>BPLR01002205.1:0-19331 GCA_021605095.1 Caerostris extrusa
AAATGTTCAAAATATATATAATTTTTCTGTAATAAGTATAACTGAAATCAATCACTCCAATATAAATGTAAAAGTTTGTAAATACAGGTTAGGCTTTTAAAATTCTAAAAATTGAATATTTTACAAGTGATCTATATCAAGATGTTCTTCCCATAGAAAATTGATAACTTTAACTTGACCTCATCAGCTTTATGTTTTTTTAAACATTTTTATGTAATTAAAATTTCAAAAAGAAAAAAAAAAAAAAAAACACGCAAAAACAAACATGTAATAGTTAAAAAAAGTTTACGATTTGATTACAGCGCTGTGTGGCGGTTGAGACTACTCTGAGCTACATAAAAACCAAATAAAAATGTTCGTTCGAATAACTCTGTTTACCTTGCACATTGCAATCTTCTTCTGGCCACACAGGACGAAGTTTTATTTGCCACACACATAGGCGCTTATTGCAAATTCTTCCAACTTCTTTGGGACATGTTTTGTTGCGATGAATAGAACTCTAAATCGCAATTCAGGTTAAGAAATACTATCCAAATGTTGTATTTTTTTCATTCTTTCTTTTTAACGTGACTAGTATATTTTATTAATGACTATTTCATGAAAATAGTTTAATCATTGAACCGTTTAAAGACATTTTATTTGAATATTGTAATTTCTTTTCTGATATATATATATATAACCTGAATACATTTTACTAATTGAGTTTTGATGAAAAAAAGTTTGGTGAGATTGGCCATTAAAAATTTTACGGTTTTCTTTTAACCGGAGTGAAAAAAAAGGAGACTATACTTTGGTATTATAACAGAAATAAATTATACTTCATTACTTTTACTTTATATCTAAAGTGTTATTAATTTAATATGTAAAATTAGCAATAAATATATGTTTTTATCAGTAAAAAAAGAATTAATATATTTCTGATAACATACTTATCGACTATTGACTATTACTATCGATATACTCTATTACTTATGGAGTAAATATGATACAATTATCCATAATCCTACAGATGTATGTAGATTTTTCAGGCAGTACGTAGATTTTCAATTCTTTTAGGGTAAATTTTTTTATCAACTTCTCTTTGATTTTTATTATTCTTAGTTACTCCTAAAATTTTTGTTTGGACCATTAATAAAGCCTTGATCTAGTAGTTACTCTTCTTTTTAGTGTTAAATCCTTTGTTAAAATTTTGTATTTCTAAATCAAATTTCAATGCAATGTTAACAATTTTTCTTTAATTTATCCAAATAAAAAAAAAATTGGAAATTAATCTCTTTTAAGGATCAAAACACTTGCTTGCACATATACTTATTTAATTAAAATTATTCAAACTGAATGAAAAACGGTGTTAGAGAGTTATTTATTATTTTTAAAAAAAAAATCTTTTAAGCAAATATCTTGTTGTATATTAGCTCTTATATATATTGAATTACTATATTTTTTAATTTTTATAAGTCTTAATGCTCAGCAATTGTAAATGTGAAACATTATTAATTTTGTATATTTTTATTATTTATTTATTTTGGCTTCTTGCATTGCTATAGATGTAACATAAAACGAATAAAACTTATCAAACTCATAAGATAATCATTCTTTTTTTCACTTCATTAATAAATTTTTAAAGTAAAAAAAATAATAAGTTTACAAGGATTGCAAGGTGAGGGTTGCAGTTTGATTTCAATTAAATAGTAAGAAGTACTATAAGTTTAAATAGTTAGAAAGACAAGAAGTTTAATTAAGTAGAAAATAGAACTGCAGTTAAACAAATAGTAAGAAGAACTACATTTTTGTATTATAAGAATAAATTTGAGGACAACAAAACTACTTGTTTTAAAAAATTATGAAACAAATAAAAACAAAAATAAAAAATTTCTACAGATATGAAATGAATAAAACTTCAATTAAATAGTTTGGACTTGAATTAAATAGTAAAGTAAGACTATAAGTTCAAGCAAGACAAGAAGTTAAATTAAGTAGCAAGTAGGACTACAAATTAAACAAATAGTAAGAAAGACTATCTTATAATACAAGATACTTTTTTACTATTTGGGGACAACAAAACTACTTGTTTCAAAACATTATGAAAAACAAATAGTAAACAAAAATATGTATATAAAAATGTCCAGCTGATATTCAAATCTAACAGCAAACAGTACAAAGCCAATAAGTCATTGCTATTTTAGCTCAGAATATTTTTAAAAACAAACGTCTTATTCCAGCAAGTAGCAGTCTGTTTGATGTACCCAAAAAGCAGCTGTCTCCATTCTGCAGAGAGCATACATCACATGCACTTCGTGCTCGATGACTGATGGCAAAGCTATGAAACAACGTTTTACTATCGTGATAATCGTGACCGGGGGAGTGGCCCTTTTTCCAGTTTGCAGAAAAGCTGCTGTCGCGTTTCGTACAAACAGCAACAACTGAGCAAACCGAGAAAGTCGTGGAAAGTTGTAAAAGTGAATTTTTCTGTTTTCTGGATAATTTATTGATCGTATCGTGATTGAACTCATGGTGATGTTTTCTTAGTGATTAGAGTAATTAAACTGTGCGCGAAAGTTTTTTCTTCTTCTTTGCTTAGAAACATGTTTAGTGGTAGAGCTAGAAAATAGTTAATTAAGCAATAAAAAGTTAATGGATATTTTTTATTAATCATTTAACAATTTTCAATTACCATTGTAAAAATGCATGCGAGGGTAGGTTATTATGCTTTAAATATAATTTTTTATTTATTAAGCTTTCAATTTAATGCAAGCTTAATTTTTCACAAAAAAGTGTTTACACATAAGTCAGCTGGTTGAATACTAATAAAAGAAATTTTTTTTTTATAAAGTGTTATTTATTCATTCGTTGCTAAAACAAATTCAGTTATTTTCTTTAATAAAAACTCAATTACATAAGCGCTGTAATAAATAAATAAATATCCAATAAAAACTACTCATTATGATTCAAACTTGAAGCTTAACATGGACCCGTGCGGTTTTATTAAATCAAGTATATTTTATAACAAACAATTTAGGGAAAAAACCCAATTATTAGAAATCAATCATCTGATTTTACTGTCGTATCGTTTTAGTTTATTGTTGCATGCGTTTATATATTTGTTATTATTTCCTTGACATTCTTTGTTATTAATGATTGTTGAAAGTTCACTTGTCCATGACAACTTAATTCAAAAAAACTTAATTATGTAAAAATGCATTACATACGATTTTGATAAATATCGTTGTATCATATCATTTCCAATAAAAACAATAGTCGTTAAAAACCTAAAATACATTCTAAACCATTTTTTTATATATTTTAAATACATAATTACGATTATTTTATTTTTAATGCAACACAGCTTGCAGATTCTGATCTTTAAATAATACAAAAAAGTTAGAAATACTTATAAAAGAAATAAATTTAAAAGGGGGGAGGGAATTGAAGAATAATCAAAAGCTTATTTTCGGTCACGTTCTATCCACTTCTTAGAACTTCTTAATTCCATTCCTTTTACAAAGAATTACTTGATTAAGGAGACCATACCAAAAGTTGGACTTCAACCATAATTCCTGAATTGCAAAAACAGACGATAAATTCATTTAATTTAAATATACGTTATTAATATTTATGTTGAGTAATCTCTTAAATATGTGTTCATGATAGTTAAATACTTTTTTAAAATATTACATACAAGTAGTTACGAATCAAGTAAGAACAAGGTATGAATCAACTATTGGCATATTTGAAATGCATTTTAACATGTAAAAAATATGTATATAACTTCAATGATATTTAAAATATTATAAGAATCGTCATAACTATTAAAGAGATAACAAAATTAAATTTGAAAATAATGCAAATAATAAACATTAAAAAAATTAATTTTTATATATATATATATATATAATAAATTTTTAAAATTAAATTTAAAAAAAAAATTATATATATGTGTATATATATAATTTTTATTTAATGTTAATAAATTTAAGTTAAAAATATAATGTTAACAAAATAAAATTCTTGCATAAAAATTACTGTTTTCTAAAAATGAGTTTAACTGTTTAAATTGTTTCGTAAAAGATTTTCTCCTTACAATATCATCTTTTAACAGAAGAAATAACAATTTGTGTTTTGTTATGTAAATTTTGCATTAAAATTTTAAAATAATATCACAAAAACTTATTCTGCTATTCAATATCATGTACAATTTTAAAATGCAATACTTATAATGCATTTTTCCGGATAAACATTTTTTTGGTCATTATTCAATTTCAACCTCAATGATTGCTATCCCCTATGCAGTTTACCGTATTTATTTATTAATTATAATTATTAATATTATTTTATTATTTTTTTTAGTACTTTGCTTTGTATGAATTAGTACATTCTGTATATTTCTAATGAAATAAAACAAAAACAATATACCAAACGAAATAAAAATATTAGTTATAAAAATAATAAATAAGTTTAAAACATTTTAATGACAAATATTGCAAATTTTTTAAAAAACATTTCTTTTAATTGTTTTGAACAGTTTGACTAACATTCGAAAATTGAGACTCAATAACATCAAAAAGATCTTTAGAGATTCTTTGACTGAAAAAAAGTTCTTATTCTATTTAAACATTTCAAAGCAGTATATATATATATTTTTTTTTTCACACTTACATTATGCACAGGATTCTTTTTTATTTATTTATTTAAATACCAAACATCAGATGCTTGAATACTAGAAAGCGAACGCGCCATTAACGCTCGAGCACTGGGAGCCACATTGGTTACTGTTAATGAGAAATCAAGAGAACCATCGAGGAGCAACTTAAAACGTTCCAGGGAAAAAAGAAAAAAAAAAATGGAACGTTTTTAACTACTTTTGTAAAGTAGTTCCATACCAACCTCCATGGTTGCCATAGTGGTGTTAATGGGCCGTGCGAGAAGGGCTATTTTCATTCGAAAGTTCGTTTAGTGGCGGGAAAAAAAAAAAAGAAATTATGCATTCAAAAATTCGGTAGCGAGAGCGAGAATTACAGAATAAAAAGTAGGGGAGGGGAAGGGGGTAGAAAGAAAATCATGGAAGACTAGGCATTTAGAAAAAAGATTGGGAGGCGAAAGAAAAGGTGGGGAGAGGGAAAAAGTGAAAACAAAAATAATAAAAGAAAGAAGAAGAAAGAAAGAAAAATAAATAAAGAGAGGGCATAAAAGCTTCTGCATAATGATTCCCTCGAGATCTTGGAAATGCTCTTCCTTCAACCCATCACACACACACATACACACTCGTCTTCAGTTGTTACTATGGCGACCGCATCCGGCGATTCAGCAAATCTGCCTTTAACAATCCTAGAAAGGGCACAGCAGCAGCATCTAGATGATGGGCTGGGAAGAGAGAGAGAAGAAGAAGAAAGAAAAAATAAAATAAATAAAGTAAAAGAAGCAGAGAAAGAAAAAGGAAGAAAAAAAAGGGAGGGAGTAAAAAGAAGGGGGAGGAGAGAGGATGCACGATATCTGAGATGGATGCCAAACGATTTTGGGAACAATAGCAGTAAAAGGGAGGGAAAGAGGAACTACCTCCGACAGTGGAAGTTTTGAAAAGACTTGCTTCGGTTCGAGCAATATACGTTTTTGTTTGCTTTGTTTTTGTTTTCTAAGAAGAATTGCATAAAGTGGATACTGTTCGAGTTTTTGTTTGTATAATACTGTTATCTTTGTTTAGCAGTTTAATGAGAGTTCTGGAATAAATATACATTTTTTTTTTCTTTTCTTTTTTTAAATGTTGTAAAAATTATCTGTTTCTTTTGATGAGGGTGGTTTGGAAAGATATATTAAAGATTTGTTTTGGAGAAGTATTTAATACTGTAGTATCTTGCATGCACATTATGGTTCACGTCTGTCTGATGTATTGTTCTCTAGAAAATTAATTACATTTTTAAAGAAACAATGTCTAGAAATATTCAAACTATTTTAATTGCAAAAATTTGACTGTGACCAACATATTGTAGTGTTTAATCACATGCAACTCGTTTTGATTTCAAGTATACTGTCTGAAATGTTTATCATAGTAATAATTTTTAAATTTTTATCATAGTAATAATTTCGTACTGTAGAAATAAACAAATAATTTAATTCATAGCAAAAATATAATGCTCTTCTTTTATTTTTACAAAAATAATAATATTGAGCATTATTTTTATGTGTAGATTTATTAATTTATTATTTTATGTGTAATTTATTAATTTATTATTTTATGTGTAGAAATATGAATGTAATCATAATTTTTTCTCAGAAATTCGTTATTTTTAAAAGTTTTATTAAGGCAGCAATTAAGCTATCAGATCATTAAATTCCACACGTATTATAATTAATGTATTGCAAGAAGTAATAAAGGATTAAAAAGTAAAGACTTGACATGATTTAATATAAATTATTTTGGTGCAGTGTAAATGTATTTCTTAAATAAAATTTAAACTCATTAATTAATTATTAGGCGTTACAATCATGAAATTGCAAAGTTGTTTGGAGAAATGGACATCATAAATTATATAAAGTCAGAGAGAATTCAATGGCTAGGACACACAGAGAGAATGGACGATAGTAGAGGCACAAAGAAGATTTTCAAAGGACAGTGCCAGGGCCTAAGAAAAAGGGAAGGCCAAAAAAGAAATGGATTGATGAAGTGGAAAAGGATCTGAAGAACCTACAAATCACAAATTGGAAATCCAAAGCTCGGGACAGACGACTCTGGACTTGTATTGTTAGGAAGATCATGGCCCAACATCACTTTCTCCAGCTATCTACGACTTACGTTATCAGTTATTTGTAATTTAAATCAATAATGAATTTTTTTAACAATTTGAAGGAAGTGTCTTTGTATCACAATAATATTAACATTATTATTTATTTAATAATATTAACATTATTATTTATTTAATAATATTAACATTATTATTTATTAACATTATTATTTATTTAATAATATTAACATTATTATTTATTAACATTATTATTTATTATATTAACATTATTATTTATTATCTCAAAATTTTTGGAGTCTGCTGCCAGATGGGAGTAAAAAAAAATAATAAGCTTCAAAAGAAAATTATATATAAACATATATATATATCCTTTTGAAACTTAATATAAACTTAATAATAACTTAATATAAACTTAATCATTCACAAAAATTCCTTTTTGTATTACGAAGTGAATTGATAAAATGCTTATAATGTAAAAAATTCCAACATCTGTTATCTGGAAATACATTTACTGCTCAATTTAAATGAATTCCCAAAAATTTAAATTTGAAGCTTCCAAGTCTCCCTCCTAATAGTCAGATACTACTGAAATAAAAATAAAACTTTGTTATATATCTATTCTTGTAATTTAAATGAAAATTAATCGGTCAAGTTTAATCAACGCAATCAACGTTAAACATCAGCATTTGTTTGATGAGTATTCTTAATTCTTGTGCGCGTAAAATAGCTTGCGAAATGACAAGAATTCGAATACAGCTGATAACATTATCCACAATTACTGCTTTGATAAACGAAGTAAGATTCATAGACTGTATGACGCACAGGTCGTGTGCTCTTTAAGCCATCCGTCAATGATAGAAGTAAGGAAAACTTCAGCACAAACATCAGAAATCAATAAACATTCATTGATTCTAATTTCAATATCAACATACCTAAGCCAAACACTAGCAATGAATATCTTCACTGAATTCTTCAACCGTTGCCTCCGCATTCCTTCACGATCACACGGTCTTCGATTTTTCTCGCTTAACTTCCTTTTTTAATTTTCTGCTGTTCGAAGCATTTTTGAGTTGCTGTGATAGTAAAAGCTTAATTAATTACATTATAATTTAAAATTCATTTCTTCAAATTCCGGAACCATACAAAAGAGTTAACTCAGTGGTGATTATGACAGAATATCTCACATGGACAACTGCCTTTACAGTTCGTTTGTTCAAAATCAAATTCAATTCGAATTCCTATTAGAGTATTGTCTGAAATATGACACGTTAACATGTGGTAGTTTCTCTAGAAAATCGTCTTTGAAGGTATTAACCACCACCATTCTTGAAAAGTTTGGGGAACCTATAAAAATGATGTTATTTATTAGAAAGTGATCAGTTTCTTGAGAGTAGGGATGTTCGAGTTTTTAGCTTAATTTGTAAAAAAAAAAATAATAATAGTAATAAATAAATATGAATTTAAAAAAATAAAAATAAAATATCGTGAAATACATTGAAAAAAAAAAATTCTAAAGGCATAAATGAAGAAATAAAAATTTTCTAAGAATTTCTTTTTTAAGAAATAATAAATATCTTAAAAAAAAAAAAAAAAAATAGGCTGTTGAGGATTATTTAAATATAATAACAACTTCATAAATTTCGTTATTTGTGTATTTTTATTCAATCAGATTAAAACAAATAAAAACACATAAAAAATATTAATGTTTGAAAGGAATTTAAAAATTCATATTGAACCACATCCATATCAGCGCTGACTTACGGGTTAAGTAGCTTGATTCTCACGCAGCAGCTAGCTTTTACCAGTGAGTTGAAAGCCACTGATCAACTTCTCAAAATACTACTTTATTAGATGCATAAATAATAACAAAGTAAGTTAGTTATATTAAAAACAATTTACAAAAAAAAAAAAAAACCAGATAGAGCAAGTGTTTTTTTTTTTCTAGGTATATTAAACTAAATTTTCTGTATTTATAAACACTTTTGAATATTGATACTGTAATTGTTTATCGGGAATGAAAAGTTAGTTTATATAAAAATAAACAATCTATTCTTCGTTGGCGCAACAGCACTATGATGGGCAAGGCCGTTTGCTTACTGGCAGATTTCGAGATAGGAGATGTTTTCTTTTTAAGAGGTAGGATTGTCAGTTCAATGCTTTGCAGTCATATTAGACAAGGACTTACCATCCATGGCACCGCCGGGACTTGAACCCAAAACTTGTGGCACCGAGCGCTAGTCACCTGGTCATCACACCCAAAAAAAATCGATCAGTAAGTAGGTCGGGTGGTTGGGGCTTTATGGCACAAGGGCCAGATTTGGCCATACTGCACCAAACAAGAACGCCAATTTTCTTAAAATACTTTTAAAATGGAATGGTTAAAAACAAAAAGAAAGAGTGAAGTATTCTAGACCAGGGATTTCCAAACTACGGCCGCGGGCCAAATCCGGCCGGCCAGTGTCATCAATCCGGCCCGCGACAGCGGATACCTTATTGTTGCTGTAATAAGTTGGATAAAAAATACAGAATGATAATAACTCGGTTTTATTTACTTGCTTGTAAAGCTTAATGACAAGCATAATACGCAGAAATTTTAACTTAAGCATAACAACTAACTGGAAATTATAGATAATGGCAGAAAAATTAAAATGATTTTGGCTCTTGGTACTTACTGGAATAAACATTATGGCCCTAAGGCTGGAAAGTTTGCAGACCCCTGTTCTAGACTATAGAAAGGAAAAAAAATAAGACAAAAGGATGAAGGCAAAGATCACTAGGTCACCCCGGGGTCGTGACACCCATGCACATTTAAAGAAAATGAGCCCCTGAGGGGCTATCAGTAGAGCAAATACTAAAATTTATAGCTCGCATTCTTATGATCAGTGTTAAATTTAAATAATCAATCGAAGTCAGTGAAAATAAAAAAATAAAGAATTTCTTCTCTTAACAACTTACGTACTCTTTCATGTAATCCTCTCGTACCATCAAGGGATATGTGGATCCCTGATTAAAGACCTATGATTTTGCGAGTTTATAAGCTAATATGCAGAAGTATAAATAATAAAATAAAAAAAAAAAAAAAAACTATTTTTCATTTTATCTTTTATTTTATGTATTTCAATAACAGTCAGTGAAAATAAAAATCAGTAAAGATTTTCTTCTTTTAACAACTCACATACTCTTTCATGTAATCCCCTCTTACCATCAAGGGATATGCGGATCCCTGATTAAAGATCTATGATTTTGCGAGTTTATAAGCTAACAAGAAGTATAGTTAATAAAATAAAAAATAAGAATTGTAAGCAAACAGCATAAACTATTTTTCATTTTTATCTTTTATTTTTAACATCTTCTTTACAGATATTTACACTGTCTCAATATATTAAGCCCAAAAGAGCCAGAAGAAAAGCAGGGTGGCTCCTTACTCTCATCTCTCATTTTTGTCTCTTATCCTTTTAGGTATCGATCACATTACGCGGATAGAAATGCTATCTCGCATAATAGCACTGCAAATAAAGATAATAAAGAAATAAAATAAAAGCAGCAGAGCGAATCAGCCTCCGGATATGATTCCAGAGGACATTATTAAAGTATGACGCTGAAGGAATAAATGGGGCTTTTTATCTAATCTCCCATTCTCCGACTTTGTTATACAAAATGGGTTTTATAGGCAATAGATACGAATGCAGCGAATGAAGTAGCAGGAGGGATGGAAAAGGATTCAATTTTATTTTTATGTCTTTTCAAAATCGCATATGAAAATGGTAGCAAAAAAAACGGGTTGGAATATTACTGGATGAAGATGGGAATGGGAAAGTGCATATGGAAAAGGAATAGGAAAATCTGTTTTTTTATTTTGTAAGTGTGCGTGTGTGGAAATAGTCTTCGTGAAATAAAGATGGAAAACGAATTTGCATTTTAGAAATCCTTTTTTAAAATAAATTGCATTTTTAGGTTCGGAAATGGAAATCGAGGAGTGAGTAAAAATTTTGAAGCGATGACTCAAAAATCTGTTATGGTATAATTATAATGCTTCAATGGTCACACCTTGCAAAAATTGTTAGAGGAATAAATTTCGTTATTCAATAATCAATATAATGGTGTGATTTTTAGTTTACTGTCATTTACATTTGTCTGTTATGAGATTTTTGACATAATGACCATTTGCTATAACATGATAATTGCCATGAAATAAAAAACAGAATTGTATCTGCCAATAAGGCCTTTTATGGGTTAAGAAATCTGTTTAAGTCACAGTTCATAAGCAGAAAAACTAAATTCTTGTCATGTAAAACCTTATTAGACCTGTTGTTGTCTATGGCTCTGATACATGGACTTTTGCAAGATCTGATGAGACCCATTTGGGTACATTTGAGTGGAAGATTCTAATAGCTATTCTTGGAGGTGTTAGGGAAAGTGATTGTTGGAGAAGACGGTACAACGCAGAAATTTATAAATACTATAAAGACTCTGATATTATAAAATTTATTAAGACCAATAGATTAAACTGGGCTGCTCATGTATTTGAATTAAAGAATGATTTGAACCCTGTAAAAAGGATCCATTTCGGCAAAGCCACAAGGACAAAGAGGAAGAGGACGACCCAAGTTGCGATGGATAGACGCAGTTGAAAAAGATTTTGCTGTACTAAAGGTTAAGAATTGGAGGACCATTGTCATCTAAATACATAGTAATCTCTTCAAAGGAAAGCCTTGGCCCACCCTGAGCTGTCGTGCTATTGATGATGATGATGATGCTATAGCATGAATTCCTTTTTATTATGTTTTAACCTCATGTTATCTTGATGAGAATATTTTAACAAACAAAAAATTAGATGGTAAAAAAAAAAAAAATTATGTAAAACATCAATTAAGGTAATTGAGATAAAGTGCATCGAATCAAAAAATCAGACTGCGCAATAAAAGTTTTTGGGGTTTTCTCCCGTACACAAAAACTAGGCAGCAATCTTTAAAAATCCACATGAAAGGCAATACTTCTTCTTTACTCTTCACTGCCTTTCGGTGGACGTCCATGGCAAACGTTAATAGAACACGACATAAACCGATGTCAGGCTAAACTGAAAATCAGGCTGCCCAATAGAAGTTTTCGCCAACACTTTGAAACTATCAACTATCAATGCACACACTCAATGCATCAACTATCAATGCAACTATCAATATCACACCATCTATGTTATGCAACTATCTTTGCAAATTCTCCTGAAAGGCAATACGTCTTCTAAGACTTTTGATGGGTGTCCTTAGCAAACGCAAATGGATCACGAGATAAACCGATATAAGACAATAGAATTACAGCAACTAATAACAAGATAACACCAGTGATAAGCACAAACACACACTAATATCAAGTAAATATAAAAAAAAACATATTAAATTGAAAATTAATGACAGTATTAATTTTTGAGTAGTTCTTCCTACACTTAATTATAACTATAAAAAAAATATTTATGCTACAAAATGACTTATAAGAAAATTAGAAAGATTAACATTTTCTAATTAGTTCAAAGGAAACATCAGACTTTCATCAGAAATCATTAGACAAAAGCTAGGTATCAATATTTGAAAATCCTCCTAAAAGGCAATACTGTTCTATCACCGCCTTTCGGTAGACATCCATGGCAAATATAAATGGATAACAAGTTAAACCGATGTAGGAAAAAAAGAATTAAAAGCAACTAATAACAAGTTAATACCAGTGATAAAAACAAACACACACTAATATCAAGTAAACACAAATTATATTAAATTGAGAAATAATGACAGCATTAATTTTTAAGCAGTTCTTCCTAGAACGGTGAAGAAAAAGTGATTTATTCTACAAAATGTCTTATACGAAAATTATAAAGATTAGCTTTTTTCTAATTAGTTCAAAGGAAACAACAGACTTTAAATAGACTTAATGAACAACATTTATAGAATTATCTCCTTAGCTATAATGAAATACAATTAGAAATAATTTATCTTATCAGAGAAGCTTATTTTGATCTCATTATTCATTATCATGTTATTCTCAACCTTTATATAATTTGATTAGATACGACGTCTTAATAATTGCCGATATTAATAATTGATGATTAATGATTGATGTTCATCATCATCAGCTTAGAGAATTAATTTACAGAACATTAATGTTATTACGACCCTACCAGGTATATCCTTCTAATAATGTTTAAATTGCATTAACAAAACAAACTAATTACGTTATGAGACTTAACGTTATGGTATTTAAGTGCATGTTTTTAACGCAAATGTTTATCTTTTAAGTAATTTTAATAAGTAAATCCTGAGATAAATAATTAAATAAGAAAAAAATTTCATAAAGAAATTTAGTAAAATACAATAAATATAATATATTTTACCATGGTAAGTTTTTGTGGAAAAAATATTAATAAAGATTATAAAATAAAGGTGTTTAAGAATTTTATTTAT
Organism: Caerostris extrusa; assembly: GCA_021605095.1. Classification (NCBI taxonomy): domain Eukaryota; kingdom Metazoa; phylum Arthropoda; class Arachnida; order Araneae; family Araneidae; genus Caerostris; species Caerostris extrusa. The sequence goes on from BPLR01002205.1 coordinate 13,184, forward strand.
TATATAATCTAAATATACAAAAAAAAAAGTTAATGGAGTTAAACGTTAAAATTGCTGATAAAACTGACGTTATAAAACATTAATATTGTAATATCACATTGGTTATACTTTATTAATATTTTATGAAAGTACACTGCTACAAAACATTGGTATTGTTATTAAAACTAATATTGCTTAAACCCTGTTGTTAAAACACTGGCATTGTTATTAAAATTGACATTATTTATTCATGTAAATATAACAATTAGAGATCATGTAGTTAAGCATTGAAATTGCTGATAAAACTGACGTTATAGAGCATTAATTTTATATAAATCACATAGGTTATATTTTATTAATATTTATATTAAAACATACTGCTAAAAAACATTGGTATTGTTTTTAAAATTGATATTGTTATTAAAATTTGTATTATTTATCCATATAAATATAAAATTACTTTTCATTTAATTAAAACTTTTTGTGATTTTTGGAAAGCACCAGAAAAAAATATAGTATATTCAGGGGGAAAAAATCGATCTTTCATTGAATATTAGCATATGCATAACCATTATACAGAAAAATTTTTAATATTTGAGACGTTAAATCATCAAAAATAATAAAAATTTATCCAACAAAATTCTTCATTTCCATATTATCTTCTTAAGTTTATAGAATATGCTATATTTAATTTACATTTGCTCTTTAATGGAACATTTGTATTTCAAAACCCAAACATTTATGCATATTTTTGGAAACATATTCATTTGTTAGAAATTATTAATACCTTGTAGTATTTGTCTCAAAAACATACCTGTTTGAATCACGCATATTTCCATGTCCAAGTCGAGGATTTGTAGAACTTTTTCTAAAGCTAAATTACAGGGACGGTTTTATATAAGGATCCACAAAGTTAAAAAAAAAACGTTAGTACTTTTCCTTTAGCTTGACGCAAGTGATAAATCGTCAAATATCGCTAAATATAGCATGTTTTTATTTCTTTAGCCTATATTTCTAAATTTTACGAAAAAAAAATTTTAAATAAAACGAGTTATTTTTGTGAAAAGAAGTTATTTTGTTTTCGAAATTGTTTGCATTGCTGATTTTTTTGTATACTTGCCAAACCAAGAAATCTGATGTTGATAAAATTTGCTCACCGAAAAGTACCAAAACTAATAAAAACAAGAAATTTGGTTTTGACGCTCTACGATCATCTTGTGCACACTTTAGGCTAAATAGATCGGTACCTACAGTTTAATAAGGATTCCATACCACTAACAAACATCCATGCCACCGCCGGGATTCGAACCTGAAGCCTTCGATACTAATGGTAAGAGTGTTAACCAGTTGGCCATCATGCAACAATAAAAACCCGAAATAATAATAGAGTAATTTAAATATAAAAATTACTTTAATTTTTAATTTGTTTTTTCGATGTTATGAAAGTAACCTTTACGCAAAAGAAAACAAAAAGTCATATAAATCCTTCAAAAGCCAAGTTTTCGAATGGTTCTTCAAATTCACATTCAATAATAGTATATCAGTATTAAGTATATCATCATCAATTTATATATAATATATCATCATCAATTTATATATAGTATATCATCATCAATTTATATATAGTATATCATCTTCAATTTATATATAGCATATCATCATCAATTTATATATAGCATATCATCATCAATTTATATATAGCATATCATCATCAATTTATATATAGTATATCATCATCAATTTATATATAGTATATCATCATCAATTTATATATAGTATAACATCATCAATTTATATATAGTATAACATCATCAATTTATATATAGTATATCATCATCAATTTATATATAGTATATCATCATCAATATTGAGTATATCATCATCAATTTCAATGCTTTCTGTAAATTTATGTCATCTTCAATAGATTAAATTGTTTTATTTTTATTATTTCGGCTTATATACGATTTTTAAACTTTTAATTTTTTTGAAGAAGAAACATGCTCCCGGCTTATATACGGATCGTCTTATATTCAGAAATGTATGATAAATAATTACGGTTTATAAATAGTGAATGAAATGGTTTTGACAGTTTAGATTTAAAAAAATATATATATTATTCTACTTTTACAATATTTAATTTGAGGTGGGAAACTGCTTAATTAATTTTTATAAATTTGAGGAACTTTAATTTTTGCAAATTTTACAACATTTGTTAAAAAAGCCTGCAAAAATCTTTGGCAAGAATAAAATTTTATTTAAAAATTATTTCACATTAACTGAAATAAACATGGTGCGGAAATGACGTTATTTGCTAACGACAAAACACTATTTTAGCTACGACTGGATACACTGTATATGTGTTTGAAAGCATAAATGTTTTCACATGATAAGTTACAACGAATTTTGTTGTTTACATGAGAAAACAAGTTGTTCAAATAAACAACCAACAAAAATCTTACCATCAACTTACATCCATTAGTACACTTTTCAAATCAAATGACGATAGAAAAATAAACATATTTTTGGGGAAAAAAAGTAACAAATCTCCAAAATGCTATAATTAAACTTAAGTGGTACCAATCATCATTATTATTTCCTTATAATACAATAAATGTAAGATCGTTAGAAATCAAGAAAAAAAAATCTTTAAATAAACAGATTTTTTTAATTAACTGAAAATAAAAAGTATTATTAGTAGGAAAATAACGTAAATGTTGTGGGAAAATAAATGCAAATAGGAAATAATGTAAATATAAAAGAAGGTAAATGAAAGATGAATTTAAGAATGTAGAAGGCTTTGATAAATGAAAAGATTCTTTGATAAATTACTTTCTGAATAAACATTAATGAATTAATGACTTATTACAGTGAATTTATTTACTCAAAAATAAATAATAATATATCAGATTGTTCATTTGTAGTTATAGGATACAATAGGGGAAAAAAAAAATCAAATTTTACATAAGAGGGAAAAAACGAAACAAAAGCACAGCTCAGTTAACATTAAAAGCGAAATGTTTCACAATGCAATTTAATGGTTAATTTAGCAACTATTTTTACAATGTTTTCTTTATTGACTTACTGTCTTAAAATACTCTCATGTCCATAAATTAAGGATAATTCAGAATCACACAGAAATTGAACTCTAAAATAAAAATTTCACCTGTAGAATTATCACACACATCTTGAAGAAGAATATGCAAATTACAGGACACCACCAGATGGCGCGGATAGTACGTCACAATGTCGAGAGTGTAAGAGAGGGGTATATAAGGAATGGTGGCAAAGAAGTAAAATTGTTCACAAGCGCTTTAACAGCCTTTCAGTGCAATAACCGCATAGTTCTGGCACAAAGGAAGCATTTGGATGATTTTTACGTGGTAGAATTATCGGACGACTGGAATGCGGACGTACCCAGCTGGAAGTATCCGTGGAACTTGGAATCGCCCAGGTGTCATCTCCAGGCTTTTGGCAACGATTCCAAGATGATGGTAATGTGAGTAGAAGTTACAGCACAGGTCGCCCCCCGAGTTACAACGCCGAATGAGGACCGGTATTTAGCAGTTACTGCCAAAAGAAACAGCATCAGACCTGTTTCGTCAGCTCTCTTCAGCTACCGGTACGACAGTTTCAAGGCAGACCGTGTGCAGACGCTTAGGGCACATTGGTCTATATGCTCGTAGGCCTGTCAGATGTGTTCCACTTACCGCAAATCATTGTCGCCTGCGATTAACCTGGGAGAGAGCATACATTGTGTACACCGCAACAGTGGTCTTGTGTGATGTTTTGACGAGTCCAGGTTTAGTTTGCTGTCTGATTCTCGCTGGACTTTCATATGGAGAGCGCCAGGTACCCGTTACCACCAAGAGAACACCATTGAACGACACCGTTACGGTGGTGCAGGATGGCTCGTTTGGGGAGGAATTATTCTTGGTTCCAGAACCGACCTGCATATTCAGAGTGTAACGATGATAGGCCTCATCTATCGGGATGTCATTCTGGAACAACATGCACGTTTGTTTTCATGGGTGCTGCTGTTTATGGATGACAACGCCCGTCCTCACCGTGCAAACATTGTAAACGAATGCCTTCAATTGGAGGATATCACCCGTATGGATTGGCCAGCATACTCACCGGATTTGAATCCAATAGAGCATGTGTGGGATATGCTTGGCCGACGAATTGCAGCCCGTCAACCCTCCCACCTGTCAACCGGAACTTCGGAGGACATTGCTTGATGAGTGGTGTAATATTCCTCAAGATCAGATTGATAATTTGATACTCAGCATGCCTAGGCGTTGTAAGGCCTGTATTGCATCGTCCGGGAGACATACTCCATATTAACAACCATCATACTAACCATGTTATACTGTTTTTTGTAAATAGGCTCTTTTTGAAATTTGCTCCAGGGCGTAAAAATCGCAATTTTTATTAATTATGTCAAACATATAGCATCTTTTTGCTCTTTACCTTTTGATTAATAAATAGACTTTACAAATAAGTCAAATTTGTTTTGCTTCTGTCTCTTTCTTTGCATGAACTTCATTATCCTTAATTTATGGACATGAGTGTATTACATTATATGAAATAAACTGAAGGCTGAAATTGTTTAAGCATCAACGTAATTTTGTTTTTTTAAGCTTAATATTAATTCAAGTAATATATTTATCATGTTTTTATCTTTTTTTATCTTCAATGACTCAAGGTCTGCCTTGCAGGTTTCTCAAGTATAATATTGAACTTTATATCTCTTTTAGAACAAATCCATTGCTTATGTAGAATGTGTATCTACAATGAATCTCTCTTCACGTGGATTTGTAATTTAATGAAATTGCGCATTCTTTGGCGAAGAATGCCAAAGGTGGATCAGACTGCCATTCCTACTTCTCTTATGGACGCAAATGCCTTTGCAATATCTAAACTTATGATTTCTTCTATGATCAAAAATTAAATACCAAATTACAGAACTAAATGTCGACAGGAAAACAGCTTCTACTCCCTCAAGTTAAGGATGAAACACCACAAAATTTGGAAATTTTTTTGCTGATGGCGTTAAAAAATACCAAAAATGAGGCAGCAGCCCTGATGTCCTCATCATGTATTCGATTGCCCAGCTGTTGCAACGACCATGCATTGTCTGGGCCATCCCTGGGAAAGAATTTATACTCCGAGCTGGCAATCAACATAGCCAATATTATCCACAAACACCGCAATATTTGATTTCCTTTGTACTCTTTAGGGGATACGAGAACAACAACACAGTAATTTATTCTGCACAATTTAAATTTTGTAAGAAGCAATGGTTTTTCACCATTTAAAAGTTAATGAAAACTAGAATTTTTAGTAGAATATTGGAAGAAAGATTTTACTATATTTAAAAAATTACGCGTATTTAGTTTGGAATTCAGCCAGCACCAAATTATATTAGCATCCCGATTAAATAAATTTCCCTTAAAATTCCACAGTCAGTTACATTCTAAAACAAGTTCGATTCTGATGCACTGCAAAAATTTCACCTATTTTTTAAATTACCTTTTCCATGAAATATTATTATTGTATTTATTTCCAATCAATTTGCATTCCAAGTGATTCATTATCAGGTTCGAGTTTTGCCTGGTCAAATAATATCCACTTGACGCAAATTCTGCTAGGAAAATAAATAAACATCATCATAAAACTTGCACCAAATCGAATAAGAATGCAGTTCCCGGAATCAATATGATACGTTTCGCTTCAATTCGCCATTTTTTTTTTTTTTATTTTATTTTTCCTCACTTCCACGCTTACACTTGAACTCTTTCAAATCTTATTTTCTTCCATTTCAAATAAAGAAATGTATCTCATTTCAAAGAATTCTACATGAAAGCAATACAGTGCTAAAAAAAATAATAATAATAATAAAAGTATAAAAAATAGTCCTCGAGATTGAAGGAGATAGAAAAAATAATGTTGTTACCTTCAATTGACATGCTTGATTCTCCAGAAATTCGATTTGAATTGAAGGCACACGGAGAGGACTGGTGTATCTGGGGGACAAGTAATTGGATGAAGTTGTGATATATTTTTTTGTTGCAAAAAAGAAATAGACTACTTCCTTTCAGATAGGGGACGACGTTCTGTTGTTCGAGGCATGTTTATTTCACTTCAGTTCAAGTATTATACATGTTTT
>BPLR01002206.1:0-37901 GCA_021605095.1 Caerostris extrusa
AAATAAAGGTGAATTGCTAACAGAAATTAAGAAATAGATGATGTACCATGAATTTGCTATTGTCTCAAACAAACTGCTCATGATAAAGACGGTTAAAGTTTATAAAAATGCTTATTAGAGAGAAATAATCAATTAATGTAATAATCTCACTAATACCTTAAATATATGAATTAAGTATCAGAAATTAAGAAGCGATATTGTCAAGGAATTTGCTATTGTCTCAACAACTGCCTATGATGTGAGCACAGTTAAAGTTTATAAAAATGCTTGACAGAGGAAATAATCAATTTAATGTCATAACTCCATAATACCTTAAATATATGAATTAAGTATCAGAAATTAAGAAGCGATATTGTCAAGGAATTTGCTATTGTCTCAACAACTGCCTATGACAGGCACAGTTAAAGTTTAGTAAAAATGCTTATTAGAGAGTAGAAATAATCAATTAATGTAATAATCTCACTAATACCTTAAATATATGAATTAAAAGTATCAGAAATTTAAAAGGATATTGTCAAAGGAATTTGCTATTGTCTCAACAACTGCCTATGACGAGAGCACAGTTAAAAAGTTTATAAAAATGCTTATTAGAGAGAAATAATCAATTAATGTAATAATCTCACTAACTCTGTTTTAAAAGCAGCAAACTGAGATTAGAAATTCAGAAGAGAGATGTGTCAAAGAATTTGCTATTGTCTCAACAACTGCTATGACAGGCACAGTTAAAGTTTATAAAAAAATGCTTATGAGAGAGAAATAATCAATTAATGTAATAATCTCACTAATACCTTAAATATATGAATTAAGTATCAGAAATTAAGAAGATATTGTCGTAAGGAATTTGCTATTGTCTCAACAACTGCCTATGACAGGCACAGTTAAAGTTTATAAAAATGCTTATTAGAGAGAAATAATCAATTAATGTAATAATCTCACTAATACAGCCAAATATATAGAATTAAGTATCAGAAATTAAGAAGCAATATTGTCAAGTAGAATTTGCTATTGTTTCAAATTAACTGCCTATGACAGGCACAGTTAAAGTTTATAAAAATGCTTATTGAGAGAAATAATCCATTAGTGTAATAATCTCACTAATACCTTAAATATATGAATTCAGCATCAGAAAGAACTAGAAACATGTTGAATTCCATATTATTCAAGAATTCCATGACAGGCTGCTTGTCTCAACGAATGTAATAACTACCCTATGACAGGCACAGTTAAAGTTTATCAACAAAAGGAACATGCTTATAAAATTATTAGAGAGAAATAATCAATTAATGTAATAATCTCACTAATACCTTAAATATATGAATTAGGTATGGAAATTAAACGATATTGTCAAGGAATTTGCTATTGTCACAACAACAGGCTGTGACAGGCTACAGTTAAAGTTTATAAAATGCTTATTAGAGAGAAATAATAATTAATGTAATAATCTCACTAATAACTTAAATATATGATTTAAGTATCAGAAATTAGAAGCGATATTGTCAAGGAATTTGCTATTGTCTCAACAAATGCCTATGACAGGCACAGTTAAAGTTTATAAAAGACTTATTAGAGAGAAATAATCAATTAATGTAATAATCTCACTAATACCTTAAATATATGATTTAAGTATCAGAAATTAAGAAGCGATATTGTCAAGGAATTTGATATTATCACAACAACTGGCTATGACAAGCTACAGTTAAAGTTTATAAAAATGCTTATTAGAGTGAAATAATTAAACTAATCTAATAATCTATCTAGTACCTTAAATGTATGATTTAAGTTTCAGAAAAGTTTAGATCCAACAAGCTACTACTTATTTAGTTAAGTTAAATAATTTTTACAAAAATTGTGCCTTGTTTGTGAAACAAAACGGAGGAATTTTTCTGTCAAGAGCATGGCCATGATATAAGACAAATCAATTAAAATGGTTTCCCAGTATCGATTTTATCATTTATTTATAAAAAAGTTCTTTCTGCAACTACAAATCACTGTTACTGTTCGAATTATGTGATTTATCACAATAATTTTTCTACTACAGTTACAGTTGTCATGGTGATCCAATTTTTCAGTTCTCTAGTTCGGTCCGGTCTACAATTTCAGGAAGAGCAAAAATAAAAGAAATTATTAATTTAATTTTCTTTTAGTGCTGATACTATGATGAAATAACCTTAAATGAACGCTGATAATACTTTTTTACAACGAAATGAATATTATTTTAATGTTATTTGCCTTTTCACTACAAATTAATGATATCTATGTGATTGTAATAAATTTACTACAAAATTAAAAGTATAATTCTTTCAGAAGTGGCAACAGTGTTTCAATGATGTCAAAGTCAATATTATACTTTGCATCTTTTTTATAGAATGAAATGAAAGTTGATTCAATTTGCAGTCTGTTCTAAAATCCAGATTCTTCCTGTGTTGATACCAACTGCATTTATTTACGAATTAATAAAATAATTTGTAAAATGTTTTATTTATAGAATATTTAATTTATAGAAATTGAGATTTAAATTATAAATAAAAAAAAATTCGAATGATTGTTATTTTAGTTAAAATGGTTCTTTTTATGAAGAAATGGAAGTTTAATCGAATTTCCTATCTCAACATAAACTATGTAAGAAATTTCAAATTCTTATTTCATTACTGATAATATTTCTGTAATTATAAATTAGTTTATATTATTGTTTAATATTATTATACATATCACAATTTTTACAGTATTAAAGGAGCACATATATTTTTAAAATCTTCAGTATCAATAATTTTGACATTAAACTTCGTAGGGGAAAAACAATTAAAGTTCTAAATAATATTTTTTTCTTGATGTTGACATGCTTTTAAAAGTCTAAAAATATTATTAAATAATAATTAAATTTCAAACTTATTTCATAAGGAAAATAAGTTTTTTTCCGTCAAATGAATTTTTGTTAATTAAACCCTAATTTAATTATGTATTTTAATGTAAATATTCACCCAGAACTTTTTGATGTCGATGATTTCAAAATCATTGATGAAATAAAAAATATGAATAAGTCAACAATGCCTAATTGAAGCCATTCCTGTCAAGGATTCTTAAAAATATTATTTTTATACTTTTGTATAGAAAATGATGTTATAAAGATCAGTTTAAGGTTGACTATTCATAAATCCTTAGAAGTTTATAATTTAGTTACAACATAAGTATGATTTTTTTAAACTTAATTTAATTTAAACGATGTAGGTTCTTAGTCGAATATCTGAAATTCTTAAGCCCTAAATGATAAAGAAATTAAACTTTCTTACATTTCTTCTACTCCTGCAAGAAAACAACATTTACAGAAACGTTCAGAATATTACATAATAGTCATAAAAACAATGATAAGGAAATTAAACTTTCTTACATTTCTACTATTCCCGTAAGAAAACAACATTTACAAAAACGTTCAGAACCTTACATAATCGTCATAAAATCAATGATAAGGAAATTAAACTTTCTTACATTTCTACTATTCCCATAAGAAAAACAACATTTACAAAAAACGTTTAGAACCTTACATAATCGTCCTAAAATCAATGATAAGGAAATTAAACTTTCTTACATTTCAATTCCACTCCCATTTAAAAAACGTTCAGAACATTTAATGTTAAAAACAATGATAAGGAAAGAACTTTCTTACATAATAAGAAAACAACATTAACAAAAACGCCCTAAAATCAATGATAAGGAAATTAAACTTTCTTACATTTCTTCTACTCCCATAAGAAAACAACTATTCCCATAAGAAAACAACAGTTACAAAAACGTTCAGAACCTTACATAATAGTCATAAAATCAATGATAAGGAAATTAAACTATCTTACATGTCTACTATTCCCGTAAGAAAGCAATATTTATTGAAAGGTTCAGAACCCTACATATTTGTCAAAAAAGAAATAAATGTTATTAACATAAGGTATTAAAACAATGTTATAAAAATACATTTAACAATTTTTGTTAACTGAAATATAAATTTTCATTACTGAATGTAGATAAATTGAAATTTTTTCGTTGATAATAATACAGAAATATATATTTTTTAATTTTGGAATTTAAGAATTATTTTATACTCTTGTTGATTCGAATGATTCATCTATTTATATTTTCGATATTGATTCGATTGATTCATTTATTTATTGTTTCGATTGGTTCATTTATTTATTATTTCGATAATGTTTTACACTTTTAAAAAGCGTAGTTTTTTTTTTTTTTTTAAAAAAAAGAAAACAACAAAGCAATTTAATTTATTATAAAAATAACAGACATTGGTAAATAGAAATTAAACAATTACTTACCTTTTTTGTCATTATGGAAGCATATCACAATGAATATACTCTTTCGCATTAGGCCTGTTGACTTGCTAAGCTTATATACTATTTTTTAAATGGGAACAACACTTCAATGTATCAGTGTTATTCCCGCAATTTGGTATGAAAATCGCTAAGTGTAGCACCTGAGGTTCAACTCTCCCTTTTAAGCACTGTGAATTCGCTGGCCTACAAATTTAACATGCCCAGAAAAGAAACAGAAGTGTCTGATGGCACTTGAACATAACTTTCTCCCAGGCTGCTCTACTTCTAGATGCACTGTAGTAAACTAATGATAGGACATTGAATTCTCGTCAATATATCATTTCCTCATAAGATTTAACTATTTATAATAATTATCGATTTCGTATGTTTGTCGTTTCATCGTTAGCTGTAACTGTTTAACTGTTCTTGTTGTTGCGGGGGCAGGTTCCTGAGCGTGAAGAAGTGGCTCCTGCGGAAGCGGCAGCAAGTGGAGTTGGCGCGCAAGCGTGGGTGGAAGGGCTACTGGGTTTGCCTGAAGGGCACCACCCTGCTGTTCTACCCGTGCGACAACCGCGACGGGCGCGCCATCGACACCACCCCCAAGCACCTGATCATCGTGGACGGCGCCATCATGCAGCCCATCCCCGAGCACCCCAAGAGGGACTTCATCTTCTGTCTCAGCACGGCCTTCGGGGACGCCTACCTCTTCCAGGTACTACCCCCTCTCTCTGACTCTCACACACTACTAATAGCGTTAAAGCTACATTCATATCTGAACGCAAAAGAGCAGGTTCATATTCCTTGCATTTCGTATATTAGGGTGACGAAACTTCCTGCCGTCTGGGGGGTCATTTTTGTGTTTGTGTCCTTGCTAAGGGACAGCTTTTCGCTTGCTTGCTACAGGAGATAGTTAGAATTGTTTCATGGGATCAAGCTGAAACAATACAGGAAGAACGCAACATGACCCCTGAATTCTAGATTTCTACTACTACTATTGCACCACATTACATCACATCACTGTTCCTAGAGCTGAGTTTCCCCTATATGGTTTGGGAATGATGGAGGTGAGAAGTCTGAGTGGGCTCTGTTACTTTCTACAGTCATATGTGACCGGGGCCTATGGCTTAAAGTGGATTCCGAACCACTACAAGCATCCATGATACCGCCAGGATTCAAACTCAAACATTATGGCACCGAGCGCCAGAAGGCTAGACACCTTTTATACCTATGACTTAAAACTAACACTGTGAAGAATTTTTTTTCCTCCTTCAGCTCACAGTGGCCTGATGGCCAATAGGTTAACGCTCTGGCCTTTAGTACCATTGGCTTCAGGTTCGAATTCTGGCTTTGGCATGGATGTTTGTTAATGGTTTGGTATCTACTCTAAACTGTAGGCTCTGGTCTAATTAGCCTAAAGTTTACAAAAATGACTGTAGTGCGACAAACCAAACCAAAACTTCAGCACATTTCGCATCGAACTACCGGTCGACGAAGTTCTTGTTGGCAAATTAGTAGAGTGTACTGGAAAACAAGAATCTCCCTCACTTTTTTTTTTAGATAGTCAATTGATTGCTCATAAAAAAATTAAAATTTATAAAACTATAACTTCTGTTTTTACTTTAAAATAATCAGCTGAGTCACGTTGTAGCATATAACAAATCAGATAGCCTCCAGATAATAGACATCCGTATAGCAAGCATATTTCATGAGCTTTATACATCTGTATCCAATCATATGCTTTCATCATATTTCGTCGAACTCGGATGTAAACAGAAAAATAGGAACAATTTGCATGAATTAAAAACGAAGAATTAACTTGCCAACAGTGCCCAAAATCATTGCGCCTATAGACAACTTTCGAAAGTTATACGATATTTAAATTAAGGAGTGCATACCGAATGTCAAATTATCTAATAGTTATTGAAGTAAGAGTATCCACTCTCAATGAGCGTCGGGGCTTGATGGCCGAGAGGCTAGCGCTTTGGCGCTCTGTACCACAGGTTTCTGGTTCGAGTTTCGGTGGTTCCAATGTTTGTAGTGGTTCGGAATCCACGTTAAGCTGTAGGTTCCGGTCTGATTAGTCGAAAATATGCATAAGATGACTGTAGAGCGACAAACCAAAGCAAACCTCAATGAGTGTCATTTTCAACTGTTGCATGCTCTCCGGCGGAAATGATTACGTCAATAGACATCTTTCCAAAGTTATACAATATTTAAATTAGGGAAGTAACCAATCTATTCCTAATTTTGTGAGATATTTCTCATGCAATAATTTTCGCTTATGATTCTTAAAGAAGTCTTTCTGAAAAATAATCCTTTTCTTTTAACCTCCAGCATGAAATTGGCAAGGGATTAAAAAATTTAAAAATACAAAAATTTTAAAAATAAACATCGGCTTACCTTTTCTTTTAAGCTTATCTTTTAAGCATTTTTGCTTTATACATAAATAAAGAAACATCATTTAATAGCAACTATTTCTAATCTCAAATACCTCCAAATTACTATTAAACCTCAGTCAACTCTAATCTCTGTAACTATTTGATAGAAATCCTGCTTTTCATTACATTTTGCGGTGAAAAGACTTAATGAAAATAAAAATAAAAAAAAGTGCACCCCAAAAGAGAATCAGAGCCGAAACGTCCCCAATCTCGACCTAATTCCTTTCGTAAAACTAGAAGCCGAAACGCATTAATAGAAACTCATTTCAAGGAATCTAAAACGGGGCAGCAGAAAAATCGACAGATAACTTGATAATGCAGCGCAACAGCTTTTCGATGAAGGGAAGCAAGCAAAAAAGAAGAGAGAGACAACAAAGGCAGTTGTGAATGAAATTGCAATTCTCCCGGGAACGCTTTTTCCTAAAAAGAAAGCATTTGTAATCCCCCGGGGATGTTGTTTTCAGAAGAGAAAATGTTTTTAGAGCTCTCGATTGAATTAAAAGTAGCGTTCCTCTGGCCCACTAAGCTCTTTTCCTTCATGATGTGGGAGTTGTGCGAGTGGAATTCCTTTTAAGAAAAGAGATTGGTTCTGGGGATTTTTTTCTGTATATTAATATCGTGTTTTTGTTTGAATTTTTTTCATATTTTAGTGTTTAGTTAATATGTTTTTTTTTGTGCCAAATTTTCCATGCTTAAGTGAGAGTTTTTATCTCAAATTTTTCTGTTTCCATGGGATATCTATTTAAAAATCATAATTACACAGTCCAGTCACATTAATGTGACCACCTGTCAAAAGCCACAATATACACTCTTGTATATTCTGGCTTTGTGTGGAATGTGATATTAATTGGAATTTTTTATATACACACCACTGCAATGGGCTGCCACCTGCCTTTTGTGATTAGTTATTTCACGTTGACGTCGAAAGTAGAAGGTAGATGGAGGTCACATTAATGTGACTGACTGTGTATTAAATTATCAAAAGAATGTTTATTAAATCAATAGACAATGCACAAATCAAACAAAATCCATGCAACTATAATTAAAAAGTCCTTCCGTGCTCCTTCATATTAAAAATTTCTTTACGGTAGGATATTCTTCAGATAATTCATACATGCTATCCTTCTACTAACTAATACCTAACACATTGCGTTCACCAAATATCAAAATACTATGGTATCTCACTATAAGTTCTTAAATCGACTCAGATCCTTGGATTTTTATACACTCATGTTCATAAATTAAGGATAATGAAGTTCAGGCAAAGAAAGAGACAGAAGCAAAACAAATTTGACTTATTTGTAAAGTCTATTTACTAAACAAAAGGTAAAGAGCAAAAAGATGCTATATGTTTGACATAATTAATAAAAATTGCGATTTTTACTCCCTGAGCAAATTTCAAAAAGAAACTATTTACAAAAAACAGTATAACATGGCTAGTATGATGGTTAATATGGAGTATGTCTCCCGAACGATGCAATACAGGCCTTACAATGCCTAGGCATGCTGAATATCAAATTATCAATCTGATCTTGGGGGAATATTACACCACTCATCAAGCAATGCCCTCCGAAGTTCCGGTTGACATTTGGGAGGGGTTGACGGGCTGCACTCGTCGGCCAAGCATATCCCACACATGCTCTATTGGATTCAAGTCCGGTGAGTATGCTGGCCAATCCATACGGGTGATATCCTCCAATTGAAGGCATTCGTCTACAATGTTTATACGGTGAGGACGGGCGTTGTCATCCATAAACAGAAATTCGGCACCCATGGCGCCCCGAAACAAAACGTACATGTTGTTCCAGAAATTACATCCGATAGATGTGGCCTGTCATCGTTACACTCTGAACATGCAGGTCAGTTCTGGAACCAAGAATAATTCCTCCCAAACGAGCCATCCTGCACCACCCTAACAGTGTAGTTCAATGGTGTTCTCTTGGTGGTAACGGGTACCTGGCGCTCTCCATATGAAAGTCCGGCGAGAATCAGACTGCAAACTAAACTGGACTCGTCGGAAAACATCACACCAGACCATTGTTGCGGTGTCCGCAATGCATACTCTCTACTCCAGGTTAATCGCAGGTGACAGTGAGTTGCAGTAAGTGGAACACATCTGACAGGCCTACGAGCATATAGACCAATGTTCCCTAAGCGTCTGTACACGGTCTGCCTTGAAACTGTCGTACCGGTAGCTGAAGAGAGCCGACGAGACAGGTCTGATGCTGTGCTCCGTCTGTTTCTTTTGGCAGTAACTGCTAAATACCGGTCCTCATTCGACGTTGTAACTCGGTGGCGACCTGTGCTGTAACATCTACTCACATTACCATCATCTTGGAATCGTTGCCAAAGCCTGGAGATGACACTCTGGGCGATTCCAAGTTACTCGGATACTTCCAGCTGGGTACGTCCACATTCCAGTCGTCCGATAATTCTACCACGTAAAAAAAATCATCCAAATGCTTCCTTTGTGCCATAACTATGCGGTTATTACACTGAAAGGCTTTAAAAGCGCTTGTGAACAATTTTACTTCTTTGCCACCATTCCTTATATCCCCTCTCTACACTCTCTTCATTGTGACGTACTATCCGCGCCATCTGGTGGTTTCCTGTAATTTGCATATTCTTCTTCAAGATGTGTGTGATAATTCTACAGGTGAAATTTTTATTTTAGAGTTCAATTTCTGTGTGATTCTGAATTATCCTTAATTTATGGACATGAGTGTAATACAGGACGTATATCAATAGCATTTTTTCATAAGAAAAAAGGGAACAAATTCCTAATGTTATTCATATATTATATGTTGATAGGGTTGTATATTAAAATAATTTAAACATTGTTTAATACTGAAATGCAAAAATATAAATGCACTTAGATTAAATACATATGTAAATGAAAATGTTAATATTTTTTTCGTCACTTGGGTCTGGTTAAGAGTCACCATATTTGGCGTTTACTAAAATTCTACTCTAGGAACTTTGCTTCTGCTTTTTCCTTAGGGTGTTTTAGAATTGCGACATTGTCTGTTCAACCTAGACAATGCTATTATGATTTGTTTGAGATTTATTGTTTTTCATTTTCTTCAGATTTACTTAGTATGACGAGTCTTATACCAAACAAAATTTTTCTGGTCCAAGCAATACATATCAAATGGAACTTATTCCAAAACCTCCGTAACCGAGGTTTTACTAGAAAGATTTAAAGAGATTTGCGTTGTGAAAAATACATTCCAAAATATAAACATCTGAAACAATACTCCCCCTTTTTTTTTTCTTCTCAGAAAACTAAAAAAGTGCATCCAGCGGTGTATCCCGATAACATGACTGCCATATCAAAATGAATTTTTAAGGAACCACACAGCACCAGAGCAAAAATATTTGAATAATAATTAAACATTGAAAGAAAAAAAGAATAATGGTTATTTTAAAAATTACTTAAACTTTAAATATACAGTTGTATTTATATATATATTTTTTTTTTTTCTTCCTGCCAGGCTCCGTGCCAGGTGGAACTGGAGAACTGGATCCACAGTATCCACAGCGCGTGCGCCGCTGCCTTCGCCCGACACCGAGGGAAGACGGGTACGCTGCACCTCCTGCAGGAAGAGATCTTCCGCCTGGAGAAGGAGATCGAGTCGGTGAGGCCCCCTTTCCCCTTACTTGCAATGATCCACTTTTAAAAGAAAAACAAGTAATATATAAAAAAAATATTTTTAAAGTCAATTCCTACTTTTTTTTTTTTTTTCTCTCTATTGCAGAAAGTCCTTTATAAATAATTTTCATTCATTTTTTAAGTTTATCTGGCGCCATCTATTGGTAGATATAGGCAACTTAAATCTAAAAAAAAAAAATAATTTAATGTCAATTCCTACTTTTTTTTCCCATTATATTACAGAAAAGTACTTTATAAATAATTTTCATTCATTTTTTTTTTAAGTTTATCTGGCGTCATCTATTAGCAGATACATGCAACTTAAATCTAAAAAAACTAAAATTAATGAATTAAATATAATTACTGAATTAATATTTGAGAAAACTGTATTCACATCCAGTGTCATCCACTGAAAGTTGAAAAAATGTATCTGAACTTGAGTGGATGAATAAAAATTATTTTATGAACGATTGAAAATTTGAACAAGATATATGTAGGGAGAGTGTGAGCTATTAGAAGGAATTGAAAGAAAAAGATGCTCTCAGTTACATTGCTTGGTTTTCTTTTGCAGGACTCCCGCTTGAAGCACATGGCGGAGCTTCAGCTGACGGTGGTGGCTGACGCCGACAGCAGGCACTCGCTCACCGACCAGATCTCGCAGTGGGAAGAGAATCTCGAGAGGCTGCACTGCGAACAGTTCAGGCTCAGGTGCTACATGTCCTCCCTGCAGAACTCGGAACTGCCCAACCCCAAGGTGAGGCCAACCCCTCTTCCCCCTTGTTGGAATGATCCCCCGTGCTCGTGACTGTTTTGTTATTGTATATCTCCAAAGTAATATTCTTCTTTGGAGAACTAGAACAATGGTACCTACAACACATTGCTATGAGAAAATTAACTTTTTCAAACAGTGGAATAACTTGAAATTTGTAATTATTAGCCTTCAGAATTATAGTGCAAGATGTGGTTTTGATTCAGTGTTGTTCATATATATTATATAAACATTATTTCTCAAAATAAAAACGCGATGTTTGGCTGCCCTATTTATAAAAATTTGCTAAGACAGCACTGCAGAACTGCAACACATAACACAATTATATATCAAATATTTACAAAAACCATCTTAAAAACCAGTTCATTTAAGGGTCTTTGTATCCCCTGTACTGCTTGGAACTCTTCTCTCGACACTGCACACTTCCTTTTCACTTTTTGTCTCTCTCATTATAGGTTTCAGAGTCTAACGTGCGGAGTCCAAAGTCTAACGTAAGGGTCAACCCATTCTTGAAAGGATCTATCAACCTTGAACACTTCCCTTCGGCTATAATTTGTTTCGAAAAGACATGGTGGATCTTTACTGGTGTTATATATTATCTATTTTCAAATGGTGTATAAAATTCACTTGACAAACACTGCAGTTTCGCTACTAATGTTTCTAATTTATAAAAGCTCTAAATATGCACATATGTGCCACTATCCCTGTAAAGGTTATGTTACTTCATTGAATTGAACAAGCTCTATCTTCTATAAATGAATCAGCATAATCTGAAAAATATTTTATAATCCATCAGGGTTATTACTCTAACATAGATGGAATATGTATATTCAATTCTTTCGGTCGTTATTTTTTACAGGTCCTCTACCGAAGTTTAACTTAATTAATATGTGAACTCCGTGCTTATAGCTGGTTTTATTGTGGTTAACAAAAGAGTTCCCTTAAGGATTTTCCAACACATCCATACTAGATATACGCAATTAACTTCTCCAAGAACAAATTTCATGAAGTGAAAATTTGTAATTATAGCCATCAGAATTATGGGTGTAGTGCAAGTTAGAGCCAGATATGTGTGTGAATTTGATTCAATGCTGTTCATGGATATAAACTAAATTATTTCTCAAAATAAAAACGCGATGTTTAGCTCTATATTTATTAAAATTTGCAAAAACAGCACTGCACAATTGCAACACATAACACACAAAACACAATTATGTATCAAATAATTACAAAATCATTTTAACGCCAGTACGTTTAAGGTCTTTTTGTACCCCTTCGTATTGCTTGGAACTCTTCTCTCAACTCTCCCCGCTCATTTTTCTCTTTCTCCCTCTCCCATTATCGGTCCCAAAGTCTAACGGGCGGAGAAAAAACGTGCAAAGTCTAAAGTCTAATGTAAGTGCCAACCTGTCCTTGAAAGGGGGATCTATCAAATCTTGAACTCTTCTCTGTTGGCTACATTTTGATTCAGGAAGACATGGTGGATCCTTACATATATTATCTCCTCCTAAATGGTGTAAAAGAATTTACTTGACAAACTTCCTTTCCCTACGAATATTTCTAATTTATAAAAGCTCCAAATATACACATATGTGCCACTATCTCTGTAAATGTTATGTTACTTTAATTGCACAAGCTCTATCTTTTATAAATGAATCAGTATAACCTGAAAATTTTTTGTAATCAACCATGGTAATTACTTAGTTTGTAACGTGAATGGAATATACATATTCTATTCTTTCTGTCGTTATTTCTCACAGGCCCTCTACCGAATTGTAACTTATATGTGAATTCAGTGCATATGACTGATTTTATTGTGGTTCACAAAAAAATTCCCTCAATGTTTTTTTTTATGTTACGGAATGTTTATATTATCATTCATTTCTATAACTCTTTTATTGCAATTTGTCTAGTAATCTACAGAATCGTCATTAAAAGCGCATTTCCAACATTAGAAAGAAATCATGGTACAACAATCTCCTCGAATCTTCTACATTATGGATCCTGCATTTACAGGATATTTTAAACTTTAAGGGCAGCTAAACTTTAATACAAAATCCACTCTTCATGGGAGGAAAATGAAACCATAGATTTTAAAGGGCTTGTTTAAACACAATTACATATTCAAGTAATGACATTGCGAATCATTCATTATGCAGGTGGTAAAAACTTTGAACAGTTGAAAATTAGTATAAAAATTGTAACTAAAAACCTCTGTTATACCAATTAAAGCTATCTTGCACACTATACTGCATTAACTTTGTTTTTCTCACGTAAATGCACTTCTCTATGTAGCATTTATAACTACGTATTCTTACGTAAGAATGGTTTCCTTCTGTGCTATTAGTCTATACTGAAAGTTAATGTAAGACTCCTAAATCGCTGTTTCTACGTCATTCCAATGGCTCGAGATTTCCTTCTGAAGTGAAGGTTTGCACCCCAATAAGCCCTTTAGAAAAAATCCGTATTCTGGTCTTAGATAAATCAACCTATAGACAGTAAATTCCACTATAAGTTTCAAAAGGAGAGGTGGAGGGGACAAATTATCCAATTGCTCTCTTTGGGGTGTTTGCTAGTAGGCACCAGATAATAATGTGTTGTACAGAAGTGACATTCCCATTATAAAACTCAGTGGATTTATGGTCATTACACAATCCTCTTTGTCCTTCATGAAATACTCTTCTATGTTATGTATCCCATTCCCACGAATCTTCTTCTTTTTTACTAATTTTAACTCTTCTCTTCTGTGCGCAGAGCCTCCTGACCCACGTGTCCAAGGGCACGAAGGGCATCCTGAACAAGCTGGGCGTGTTCACGGTGTCCTCGTTCCACGCCTTCATCTGCGCCCGGAGCCCCTCGCTGCTCACCAACCTGCTCTCGGGCAGGGGCGCCACCAAGAGGAGGCCCAGGCTGCCGCCTCTATCCAGGTCCAACAGCAGCAAGTGAGTAACTTCTACACTCTATAGAATATAATCCTCTTATTAAGATTTCAAATCCATTTTTGTAGAACATTCTTAACATGAAATGCTGAAGAAACAGGCTTTCAACTCATTTATGAATGTTATGAATCTCCGTCTTTTTACCTTTTTATATAATTCGCTGTCATTTTACATTTTATACAAAGGTACTTTTATGTAAAGGTTTTCTTGTATCATCCTTTTTTACATTTTATATAAATCCCCATCCTTTTACATTAAGCAAGATCCTTTTACATTTTACGCTAATAACCATCATTTTACATTAATCACCATCCTTTTACATTTTATATAAATCGCCAACCTTTTTACATTTTACATTAATAACCGTGTTTTTACAATTTACATTAATCACCAACGTTTTGCATTTTACATTAATAACCATCCTTTTACAATTTACATTAATCACCATCCTTATTCATTTATTTTATTTAAATGAATAACATCTTATTTGAATTTATAATACTGAAAACACTATTAATTATCATTCCCTATCTATTAAAAGTATTTGTTCTTGTAAGATTAATATTCGACGTAAAAAGGATATTCAAAATAACACACACATATATATATATACATGAATATTTGTATGCACAGTATTCCAATTTAACTTTAAAACTATAACACTTAACGTTCTAACTTTTCCCATGCACCTAGCCACAAAAGAGCATATTCTAATTAGTTCTTTTAATTAAACAAAAGCATTTTCTATCACAGATCTGTCAGGAATACCTGGTGGCATCTGGCGCCATCTAGTGGCTATATTTAAAAATCTTCTTTAAATTAAAGTTAATTGTTAAAAAATAATAAGATTAATTGTTTATATTTAAATTTTATTTCAAATACTCTATCTTTGAAATTTATGTGATTGTATTCTTTTTTAATATATTTTTGTTTGTTACAAATATCTAATTATATAGGCTTGTATATATTTGACCTTATAAAGGTTTTTATTTATATATAATTCAAAACAATTTTTTTCTTTGCAATTTGACAAACCATAATTTTTAATTGTTATCAATGTTTTGTATTCGTGATTGAAATTTTCTCTTGGTTCCTTTGCATTCTCCAATATTTTTTCCTGAAAAAAAATTTACCAAAACTAAAAATCGTCAAAATCCCGAAACAATTCTTATTAAATTCTCCGGAATTTCTAATGTTTATTAAAAACAGAAATTATCACAAAAAATAAAGTGTGGTATAGATTTAGAACGATGGATATATCCCCATAAATACTTCATTCGCATGAATGAAAGCTAGAAATGTTTGATTTTCTGTAGCCGGTATATCGTCGGTCAACTAATCAGAAAAAAAAAACAATTGAACTGCAATGTCTACCATTGTACAGTCAATGAAGTAGAAGGAATCTTTTCTGTAGAAAACTAAGTAGTCCCGAGTGTCCTCTCTTAGATAAAGAATTGTAGCTAAGCCTTATATTTCTAAATATCAGGATTGTAGTTTACCATCGAATCAGTAAATGGAACAATATCATTAAGCTTGTTTTAGTTGATACTGTAAGAGTTTCCTACTTTATTGTTCTAACAATGCCTCCATAAAAACCTAAGGCTAGTGGCCAAGTCAATTATACACTACATTCATTCTCCTGTCCCATTATATTTTCCTGCAGACAAAATATCAGTGGTCATCAAAGGACGACATCAGTGGGCAAAATATCAGTGATCATCATCATCAGTGGTGCAACAGCCCCACGGTGGGCCAAGGCCGTCTGCCTACCGGCAGATTTCTAGACAGGAAATGTTATCTTTTTTTAGAGGAAAGGATTGTCGGCCCTACGCCCACTGGCTATAGCAAAAATAAACACTCTAGAAATAATTAAGTTAATATATATAACAAAAAACGTGAGAAATGATCAATGGAAAAGGTATAGTGCTCCATCAAGATAATGCAAGACCTCATTTTGGTAACTCACCATAAACTTTTACAGCTTGAATAGGACATACTACTATATCCACCATATTAATAATCACTGGGTAAACAGCTATTTTATAATAATAGTAAGGTTTTTATTTAATTAAATTGTCAATTAGAATTCGAGTCCCGATTTTTAGCTGTACAACACATAAAAAATATAGAATTTAAAAAAACTGAGTCTCTAAATGTTATATTTTTTTAAATTTTAAAAAATAAATGCTAATCTCTGGCTTTACGTAACATGCAGAAGATATATTACGTTTTTGTTATTATTTTTGTGTGTGATTGTCTTGATGGAAAAGTAATGAGATGGCTTGTGCGTTTCAGAAGATCCTTGAGCCTCTCGGCTACCTCTAGCCAAAGCACAGAGCTTCCCACGATCATCGGACGGACGGTCAAGGTGCTCCTTCCAGAAGGACAGGTCAGCTCTCACATTCTTTCGCTGTCTCTTCTTCAAACCACACAAAAAAATCATATTTGCATAAATTGTTTTCAAAACATGAAACAAATAATTTAAAAAAAAATTTGTAAAGTCAATTCCTACTTTTTTTCACTTTATTGCAGAAAGTCCTTAAAAATAATTTTCATTCATTTTTTTAAGTTTATCTGCCGCCATCTATTGCGTAGATATATGCAACTTAAATCTAAAAAAAACTAAAAAATGAATTAATTAAATTTAATGAATTAATTAATATTTGAAAGAACTGTATTAACATCAAGTGTCATCCACTACAAGTTCAAAAAAATGTATTTGAACTTGAGTGGATGAATAAAAAGTATTTTATCAACGATTGAAAATTTGAACAAGATTTATATAGGGAGAGTATGAGCTAATAGAAGGAATTGAATGACACTAAAATATATTTTAATAGTGATATTTTAGTGTCATTTTGGTCATTGTCATTAAATTATGTCTAAAATAATGATGTTGATAATTTATTTCATACACTCTCAAATAGAAAGCTATAATTCATAAAGAAAGTAGAGATAGATTCTATACATTTCTACCTTATTTTTATGGTTTTTTTTTTAATATTCTATATCTTGAAACTGGTTATAATATTATATATATTTTTTTAATTTTAAAAAACCTGAGTTCGTTATACATTTACCATGAATCAATAGGATCACTACTTTACTCGTACTTATGTAGATTCTATAAATTTTTACTTTATTTTTTTGTAATATTCTATCTTCTGAAACTGATTTTGTAATATATTTTTAATTTTAAAAAACCTGAGTTCGTTATCCATTTAGTATGTATCAATAGAGTCATTATTTTATTTATATAGCTTCCATAGTTTATTGGTAATTTTTCTTTTTTTAAAAAATATGTTAGTGTAAAAAGAAATCTTCAAACATACTAAATGAGAAATTTTCATTTTCTTTAATAAATATTTAATTATTTCTTGTAAGTAAACAAAAATTATTCTTTCAAATGAGTTGACAATTAAAATCTATCAATTATGAATATGTAATTTAGTTTTGTTGTTACTACAATGCTTGCAGTCTTAACTTGCAGTCAATGCTTGCAGTCGATACTATCTAATATGCTGTACGAAACATTACTATAGTGCTATCTGTAACTGTATAAAACATTGATATTATTTTCCATTCTGGAAAACAGAGCTAATATTTTTACACTCTTTTCAATCAACAAATATCCACAAAGAGCTAACCTAGCTCTCCTATTACATCATTTTTAATTGGTACATCAAACAATACAGAATGACCAAAAAGTCGCGCAATCCGTGCAAAAATATTTTATTACAAAATCAAATAGCAAACATAAATTAAATCGAAAGAGAGATTATTCTGAGAATCAAAAGTTGCACAACTTTAAACATCGTGTCATTACATTTTTCAAAATGTAATGTGTTTTCTTGAATACAAGCCAATTTTGATGATACTTTTCTCAATATACAAACGCTTGTTTTTAATCTTATTTTCAATGCTTCCTTTGAATTCATTAATGTTATGTATATTGTTAGCATGGGATTATAGATATTCTATAGTGAAAATCTGAGGACCGTTGTATAATTCATTTGATATACTCTCTAACATATATCTCTCACATACTCATATAATCTCATTTCATGTGAATCCTTTCAAAATAAGGCATTCATCAAAAAAGTATGTGAAAACGATATGTTCTCTATTTGGCATATCGCAAGTTGTTTCATCTTGCTGAAACCAGCAGAAGCGCTCCTCCTCTTCAACTAATGCTTGATGTTGTCAGAATGCACAGTTCTATAAACTGTCTGATTAAAAATGGGGCCTACTATTATTTAATGGGACATAGAGAGTCAGACATCACTTTTTGAGCGGACTTTTGTGAAACCCGTATGGATTTTCTATGCTCCATATTCATGTGTTTTTGGCTATTGACGTATCCGCTTAGATGAAACCAAACTTCATCGTTAAAAAACACCGAACCAAGTGTTTCTACTGCATTAGTTTCAATAAAGGATTTGAAACATTGCCAACAGCGCAACTACTTAAGTTAATCAAGCACTTTCAGATCTTGAACGGCACATACATGATAAACATGAAGATGGAAACTCTGCAATGCTTTTTGTGTACTTCCATATAATAAACTTGATTGCAATGTCAGTTTTCTTACTCTCTTTGTTGTTGACTGCAACAAATGATTTCTGTTTTTGCCCATTTTGTCAGAATTCAAAACCAGATGAACAGCCATTTCACATCTAGTTTTTCAAAATCGGGTTACCAAGCAAAACATTAGTGTCTTGCCCGAATCATAAACATTTGAAAAATGTCTTTTATTATTTCAAAAACATTTCCGTAAAAATGCTTTGTGTAATAACGCTCAGTCATAAAAATTTCCTTCGCTTGGAAAAAAATTTATTTCGATCTTGCACCAAACCTTTGATAATAGTTCTTTCTTTTCAAGCTAACAGCAAAACTGCAACTGGAATTTCAAGTGAGACCGTATAGTGGTGAAATTTGAAAAAATTTTCATTAATTTTAAAATTTTGACTTGTGAAAATTTTCGATCACTTCTTATTTTTACAATATTTTGCTGGATCCTGGTTGAAAGCAACAACAAATGCCACGATTGTTAGTGTTTCTAACAACCTTTATTATTATTATTAGATGTAATTGAAGAACTGTAAGTTGTATCAATCTAGCTTCTAGAACTTCTGTTAACAAGAGAGCCAAAATCTTTTCAAAATAAGGCGGTCAGCAAAAAACGTATGTGAGAAACGACATTGTCTCTATTCGACATATAGCAAGTTGCTTCATCTTGTTGAAACCAGCAAAAGCGTTCATCTTCTTTAAATAATGCGATACACTGGTTGATGCTGTCAGAATTCACAGTTCTGTACACTGTCTGATTAAAAAGTGGACCAACTATTCTTACTAATTAACTATTATTAGTAACTAGTCCAACTATCGACTACATAACCTTTAAAAAGTTTATCTTGATATTGATGGGCATGTTTCAATGTTTCGCTGTCGATTGCAGTCTGTGACGGTGTGCGTCCGCGACAACATGACGGTGGAGGACGTCCTGTGGACCGCCTGCCTCAAGAAGCAGCTGGCCCCCTCCGACCATTTCCTGCATATCAAACAGGACAACGAACAGTACTACACGCCGCCCCCCACCGAGCTCTTTGAGAACCTGGTGAGTCTTTTTGCGCCCTCAAAGGGCTCACTTATTGTTCAATCTCTTCTCTTCATATATTCATATGCTTCTTAAGGCTCCTTCCCACCGAGTCGTGAGGCGTTTTTTCGACCCCTTCACAGCGAAACGTCAGAAATAGCATTACGCCTATTGAAGACCCGCTTCGAGTTGAAAGTTGGTTACTACTACTAGTACTACTACGCCACACCACATCATTGTGTCTAGAGCTGAGTAGCCCCTATACAGTTTGGGAATGATGTGGGTGAAAGGAAAGGACGCACGATGGAGACGGAAAAGTTTTGCATAATTCACTTTTGGAGGTACAGAAGCTGAACAATGGGGAAAATTCATACAAGAACAGAACTAAATGTCAAAAATTTAAAAAAATTGAAAAAGGAGGAATATGAAATGCGAAAAATATAAAAACGTTAGGTAAGAGATTTTAGAGAAAAAAATTAAAAACAATATGATACAATAAACACTACGTAGGAGATTATACAAATCAGAGAGCTGAAGGAATATTCATCAAATCAATTATTATAGAATTTAGAAAACCTTAATAGCTAATAAATAAATCGACGTTAGGAGCAGTTGCTGCAAAATTATGGACAAAGGTAAAAAAAAAAAAGGCAGGAGATATTACATAAGAGATAAATATGCTAGGTATATAACTAGAAAAATGGTATTCACATAAAAAATTTTTGATTTTGCAATTTGGAGTCTAATAATGAAAAAAGAAAACGAATTGTTTCAAATTTAGTGTACCTAGAAATATGCTGATGGACCCACTTAAATTATATACATTATAATACAAAATTTCCTTTGATACATACACAAGCTAAATTGTTTTGTAAAACAAATTACTTAAATATGCAAACATAGTACGGTTATGTTACCTTAAATATATACACAAGCAAAGATTATTTTATAAAGCTAATTACTTTACATGATACACAATATTAAATTATTTTAACAGCGAATTACCTTAATATTCAAACACAGTATATGCAAACACTTAGATTATTTAAAAAGTAAAATTACTTAAAATATACACGCAAAAAAAAAAAATATATATATATATATATATAGATATACACTACACTTAAATCTTTGTGAGAAGCAAAACTATAAGTATATACACATGATGAGTAAACACATGTGAATTGTTTTATAAAGAAAGATTACTCTGTTTATAAATACATTCACACACGCACAGAGTAAAAAAAATATATACATATGTAGAAAAAGGAAGTATGTTACTAAAGATTGTTTAAAAATTTGTGTACAAAATATTGTTTGACACTTAGTCCGGGATAAGTAAGATTTGATTTTCACAAATAAAGTTTATAATGCTTCGGATTTTGAGTCGAGACCCTTTGCATTTTAAGATGCTAATCTTCCATTGAATAGTATTCTCTTCGGAAGGTTTCTTCATATGCCATGATAAAGTAAGTGGGCAGGAGGTAGCATAGTGAAGAGGATTACCCACATCTCCACAAGAACAATAGCTTGCGTCCCTCAGATGAAATCGTTGTAGGTAAGAGGGAAATGGACCATGCCCTGTTAAAAACATGATTTCCTCTCTTGTCCATCCAGCAGAATATGCCGACACTTTTTTAATAATTTCATAAATAGATCGACCCGTTAATCCTTCATCCCACTGTTTTTGCCATTTAGAAAGGAGGTGATTATTAAAAAAATCTTTCAATTCTGAAAGGGGACTTTTTATTTGAATTGGCTGGCCATTTTATATGCCTTGCTTGGCAAGCTCATCAGCGGTTTCATTGCCGAGATGTCCAATTTTTTTATCCATCCCAATTTTATCAGTTTATTGGAGTGGAGATAACACTGAATTTCCCTTGCGAGTGGATATGGTGTAAAAGGATTTAAAATAGCTAGTAGTCCAGAGAGGCTATCAGACCATATTTTTACATGTTTTCTTGTTGTGGATACATGTCTAATTGCTTCGCGGATGGCTATTACCTCTGCTTGGGAAACAGAGTTATGAAGGTTCAATTTACCCATCCACTCTGAAATTTTTATCCCATTTTTGAAGGAGCAAAAATGCTGCCCCTGTGCCTTCATTCGATTTCGACCTGTCCGTATAAAAAGTCTCAGCATTTGTTGAAAAGAACTGTGCCCGTATGTCAACTTGATTGCAGATATTAAAACTATGGATTGGGTGGAGTGGCAATCCTGCAATCTTTTGCTCAAAGTCATCCGCTGTTATTTGAAGAGTTTCCATCTGTAATTTTTTCCTAGTTCTAGACACAACAGTGAATGCAGCTTCTGCTTGCAATTTTAAGTGAAGAGGGGCGAGACCTGTGATAATCTGAAGAGCAGCTGTTGATGTGGTTCTGTATGCCCCAGTTATATACAGAAGGAAGAGTCTTTGAATAGATTGCAATTTTTTTTCAATTCTAGAGGTTGGAAAGAGTGCCCAGATTGCTGCTCCATTACTTAGCACTCTTTCCGCTATCGTCTTGTATAAGATTCGCCTGAATTCTTGTTTTGTACCCCAGGTGTTACCGGCACTCCTTCGTAACAAACGACTTATATCCGTTGCTCTTTTGCCTTTTTCACTAAGATGTTTCGCCCAATTGAGTTTTTCGTCGATGAAAACACCCAAGTATTTAACGAATTTTTTCCTTTTGATGGAGTCATTTCCCCATTTGATAACGGGCCCTCTTGACAGCTTTCCTATGACGAGGTAATTCGTTTTCTCTATAAGATATAGATAGCTGATGATTATCTGTCCAAATTTTAAACTTCTGGAGGGATTCGTTTGAAAGTTTTTCTAGTCCCCGTCTAGTTGGGCTTTTAATGGCAAATATGAAGTCGTCTGCAAAGGCTTGCAAATGCACTGCTGGAGACCATTGATAATTGAGTACCTCATCTGCAACAAGATTCCACATTATTGGTCCACTACAAGAA
This sequence comes from Caerostris extrusa, assembly GCA_021605095.1. Classification (NCBI taxonomy): domain Eukaryota; kingdom Metazoa; phylum Arthropoda; class Arachnida; order Araneae; family Araneidae; genus Caerostris; species Caerostris extrusa. The sequence goes on from BPLR01002206.1 coordinate 22,663, forward strand.
CCTTGAGGACAACCTTTAGATTGTTCCCGCATTACTGGACCTTCACTTGTTTGAATTGCAACTAATCTTTGGGCTAAGGTGTCCAGAAGAGTTTCTGTAACATCTGAAGGTTGCAGAACTTCCTTCATTCTATTTCGGATTGAATTATATTGAAGGTTATCAAATGCACCCTTAATATCTAAAGAAATGATTACTATGTGCTGTTGTTGTTGTTTAGCATCGTAGACGAAGTCCATTAGAACTATGAGCGCATCATCGACAGATCTACCTATACGAAATCCATATTGTCTGGAATTCAGCTTATTTAATTCTTGAAGTTTGAAGGATAATCTTTGGGTTAAGAGTTTCTCTAGAACTTTGCCTATAGTGGGGAGAAGAGAAATTGGTCTGTAGGAATTATGATCTGATTTGTCTTTACCTTTCTTATGGAAAAGGACCACAACTCCTATTTTAAAGGCGTTTGGGAAAGTATGGAACTGTAAACATTTGTTAAAGAGCTTATAGAAAATATCTGGAAAATAATCATTAATAATGTGAACGACTTGGTTATCTATACCATCAAATCCAAGAGCCTTCCCTTTTGGTAGCGTTTGTATCACTCTTTTAATTTCTTCTTTAGTAAATGGCGGATCTTTAGCAAAAGAGTAAGTTTCAGGAAGAGAAGAAGGAGATTCTTGGGGACTGAAAGGATATATTTTTTCCAGAAGTTTCTTGGCAATTTCTTTGCTATTCCCACTTCCTGATACATCTATGACTTTAAAGATTTCAGATGGGGAAGGGAAGTATTGACTGTGGTCTTGAAAGGTTTTCCAAAAGGAGTACCTGATTCTGAGCAGAATTTTCTCCAGGCTTGACGTTTTGCGTGGAGAATTTCTTTTTTATAGGTTGCTCTTGTTTTGGAGTAAACCGAAGTATAGTTTTCTTTTTCAACCCCTTCCGATTTTTGCATTCTTCTTCTAAGAGCATTTAATTGCTTTTTTTCTTATTTCTAGTTGTGGGTTCCACCAGGTAAGAGGTTTATTTTTACTATTGTTTTGATTCGATATGCTTTAGAGCATGCTTTAACAATGTTTTTTTCAAGAATGTGAGTAGCTTCATTTAGTTGACTCCCATTACTAACATTGTTCAACGTGGAAATTAAACTGGGAAAAGATGGAGAGCAGGCATTAAAGAAATTTTTATGTCCCTCGAACGCAGTTTTAAATCTTTTAAATGTAATAGTTTTCCTTTCAGAATGTATAGTTGTTCTTATGTATTTGTGATCACTGAGAGTTTCTTCCTCTAGAACTTCCCACTCACATCTAGAGGCCAATTCTGCTGAAGAGACGAGAGTAACATCTGGCCATCCCTTACTATTGCGATGTACAAAAGTTGGCTCTAATTTTCTATTGTTTAATAAATGGAAGTCATTTGCTGCTAAGAACTCCTCCACTAACAAACCTCTAGCGTCTTCTGAATTATAGCCCCAACTTGTGCTGTGTGCATTTAGGTCTGCTCCAATTAACAATTTCTCATGTTCAATCGAAGAAGTGAAATTGTTAACCTCATTTAAAGTCGTTTGGAGATTATTGTAAGGTGGACAGTATCCTGAAATTATAGTAAGGGGTTGATTGTTATCAGAAATTTTTATTGCCACTGCACTCCTACCTATCCCCAGCACAATCGGCAATTGAAAGTTTGGGAGAGCGACAATGCCTGCTTTTCCATTTTGGGATAACCAACTTTTCCAAGTTCTGGGTATTCCTTCAATTCTATTATTTTTGACATAAGGTTCTTGGACGAGAATTAAATCCATTTTAAATTTCTGAACAAGTTGATTTAATAAAATGGTAGCTACTTTGGCTTTTCTCAGGTTGATTTGCACAATGTTCAATTTAATGGAATTTTGATCTTGGAGCGTCCATTGAGGAAAATTAGTAAGTTGATCAGTTGTATTGCAAGGGTAAAGATATGAAGACATTGTAATGTCCAAATTTGGAACTATATTTAGTGTATGTTTAATGGATGTAGGTCTTTAAAAATAGAAAAAAATAAAAATTAAATATATATATATATATATATATATATATGTATATATATATAATAATGATAATAAAAAACAACTGCAAGACTTTGAATAGATTACTGGCCTTTTGTATGCTTCGATTTCTTTTATGAAGCAAGGACAGTGTGAATCGCCAGCTGAATGCCTAGGGTCGAAGTTTGTGCTATATTTGATATTAGCATCGTGGCAATTTATGTAGTAAAGATCATTCGATTTGCAATTATGTGTGAAATGATTAGATGAGCAAAAAGCGCAGTATGGGCTTTTGTTTGGGCACTGATGTTGTGAATGTCCGAAATTCCGACAATTGTAACATCTTCGAACATTGTAAAATTCACTGATGTTGTGTATTTGGCAGTTAACAACTAATTTGCCTTCATTTATCAAAGTTTTGAAAGCCGCTGGAGAAGCTTCTACAATGCGATGGTTGCAATCTTCTTTTCTTCCTTTTATTTTGAAGGAAATTTTGAAAGTTAGCTTGTTGAACCCTGTCGCGATTTCTAGGGCCTCCTGGAGTTCAAGATCCGAGAGTTGCTTTGGAATATTGTAAATAATTAATTTGGGTGATCTTCGATGGGGCTTATGATGCCTAATCTTTTCTTTAAGTAATTCTGAGTTACCTATTGAATTCAAGAGTTTATCAACGTCTTTTTCCTCTGCGCAATTCACGGAGAGGCCATTGTTACGTAAATTCCTGATTGAATTAATTTTAATTTTTTCCTTTGAAGGATTAACACATTTTTTTCAACAATTCTCTCAGTGATGTTTCCTTTTCAGTGCATAATGAATCTGTCGTTGACTGAGAAGGGTACAGTAGTACTGTATGCGAAATCTTGGGTGGACTTTTTAAAGTTTCTGCATACGTGAGGGAAGGATTTGTATCAGGAGGAGAATTATCTAAGGCAGCAGGGGTATTTGTCAGGAAGTTTTTAACGTGAAGTTCAAGTCTTCTCAATAGTTTATCGCCATACGATCTAAGGGCAGAATTTAAAATGAGGCGAGAGCCTGTTTTCTCATTAAGTAGATTTCTAATTTCAATGATAATTTCTGATGGTGGTAAATCATTGATGTCTTCCTTTTCCACAGTACGAAAAAGCTTGCTCGTGATTTTCACTTCTCAAGTTATTCATGGTTAAACTCAAAAGTTTAAAAATAATGAATAAATAAAAACAGAAAGAAGATAAACGGTTCTCGCTAACCTCGCAAAAATAAATCAGTGGCACTGCTCTATTATGCACGATTTTGGGGAGGGTGGGGGATCAACAAGAAGGGAATGAAGTCCTGCAAAAGGAACAACTTCAAAATTGTCAAGAGTGGGGAGAGCGCCTTGAGGAGTGACAGGGGTTAAAGGTCACCTGAGTGTGGCTTCAAAGATGGGGGTGAGAGAAAGGGAAGACCCCAAAACAGTCTGTCCGATTGCCAAGGTCAAACGAAAAGTAAAAAGGGTGGGATAATATTTCTACTCTGCAATAAAAAACTAAAAGACAAGCGGGTGGAAAGTTAGACAAAATGGCTGACTACTGGAAAAGCGTAGACCAATTCATAGGAGTGAAAATTAGAGCAAAAAATTCGATAAACAAAAAATTTTAAATGAAAAACAGCTTCAAAAAAATCTAGAGCAGCAAAAGAAGAATTAGAATATTTCAAGAGAAAAACAAATATTAAGAAGAATTTACTGACAGGAAATTGACCAACAAAGAAGAACTGAATTTCTAAAAAGAATTGGATAAAAATAAAAAATAATAATAATAAATACTACGGAAACTGGACAAAAATTAATAAAAATCAAAGGAAGATGTAGTTAAAAACAGTTGAACAAGAGGAAAAATAGAAAATTTAAAAATCAAAAAATAAGATGGGGATGGGAATCCTTAGAAGGCAAGACAATAAAAGATAAACCAAGAAACCAAAAAAGCACACTCAAAATTAATTGTAAGAGAAAAAAAAAATAAATTGTTGTAAAATGATCAAAAATAAAAAATAAAAAGCAATAAGATTTTACAAAGGAATAAATTCAGACACAAAACAATGCATAATAAAAAGTATCACTAATCAAATAAAATATATCTTGTGGGGGAAAGCTTACCCTGGTCGTCTTTAACTGTGTAAGAATTTTAAAATCCAGAATTACAAGACAAAGATCATAATACGAGGGGAGAAAACGAGGAGCGGAAAAAACACGTCTGTACTGCGCGGAAGAAGGAACCGGTCCTGAAAGTTGGTTTACTCGAAGCGGTGCATTTCAAACCGGTTTCAGGCGAACGCAGTGAGGCTAGTGATTGGTCAACTCTTGTCGCTTATCGCCTCGGTGAGAACAAGCCTTTATACTTTCTGCTAATGTTTTGGAAGAATGGAATGTAGAGATCCATGCTCATGCTCATAAAAAGCATCCAGAAGGTTTTCCTTTTGCTTTTATCCTTACTGTTGAGTGCATTTTACAATATTTCTAGATACAAGTTTAAAAAGTTTTTAATTCTTTTTCATTAATTTGTAGATATCTAAAGAAAAACTTTTTAAAATTTTATTTTTACTTATTGAGATCTTTATAATCAAGGTCTCTTTAAACTCTTGTACCATTTATGAAAAGCAGAGGTAATAGAGACAGAGCTTATCCAACAACTTCAAGAGGATCTGCATCCAAAGATTGTATTGATTTTTTTTCTCCTAGATTGGGTCTTTTACCCACATATTAGATGTTCATCATCAGGAACACATATCAAGTTGTAAAAATAAGTTCTGTATGTTATTATTATTTTTTGAAGAATAATTATAGCGCAGACTCAATTTCAAACTATATATGATAAACGCGGGAACCTATATAATAATAATAATATTAAGCGGAAAAAATCAGTTTCTTAGACATCCTTCAAGGCTTATCCAACAGCTTCGAGAGGATCTGCATCCAAAGATTATTTTGAGTGTTGGTTGGTTGTAATAATCCATTATGAGGTGACAGTTAAGTAATTGTAGTTTAAATTTATCGTCTGTAAGTAAGACAATTAAAAGCTATTATTCATAAAATAATGGCATTCATTGATTAGCAAAAATGGAATAATGAATATCATAATACTAAGCCATACCCTGCAAGAATGACTAAAGAGTCTGCTAGAAAAATTTGGCTGTGAAATCATCCTTCACTCATCCTAATCTCTCGACTTAGTTTCGACAGATCATCATTTTTTAGGGTCTTACAGGATCATTTTGCAGGACGTGGGTTGACTTCAAAAGAAGAAATTGAAATGAAATTAGATTATTTTTCAAGGGACAAAAAAACAAATAAATTTTGTTAAAAAAAAATCATCAAAAAGGTGAAGATGTCTTTGGAAAGAACGGTAACTGTGTTGATTATTAAATAAATATTGCTGCTGTTGTTGTTACCTATGGCTTTATTAAAATTCAGTCCATAAAAATTTGGACATTTACCGTAGAGACAAAAAGAACATATAAACTAATCAAAATTATGAAGTGGAAAGACCAAAAATTCTTAACAAAAAGCGACCAAAAATCCTTACATACAGTTAAAAACAAGTTAAGTTTTCTAAGGATAAAAATTTATAACGCTAAATTAAAGCACCATCATAAAAGTCCGTATGATCAGGACATGTTTTCTCTGGCCCTTCGGTACAGAGTACACAAACCACCATTCTGTTGTAAGTTAGATTCCAGTCCCGAGCCAACAAGTAGAGGGGCCTTGTGCAGTTTCTCTGTCTTGCATAAACCACATATATCAAAGTTCGCAATCCCTATTTTGGCCAGAAGTTCGGCCGGGCAATCGTGTTTTTAGTTCTTAATCTAAAAGCTGGCAACAGCTTCTGTATGAGTTTTTCAACTAAATGTTTTCCAGTCATCCTCTGATTGTCTCCCAGAGTTTTCCTTTGGTGTTAGATAATAATTTAATAATATAGGATGACTTAATTTATCCCGTATAGTTCTTCTAAAAGAACCAAGAAGGATGAAATACTGTCCAGGAACTTCTTCTGTTCCTTTTTGTCAGAAGATCGGCCCCTTCATTTCCATCCATTCCAACATGGGATGGAATCCTCTGGAAAGTGCTGTATTTACCATCAGCATCTAGCCGTTACCACCCAGGAGGTACTTGTGACTTAAGGTTGTCAAGCCGAGTAACATTTCCTTCTAAATAGATATATTTTTGGTGATGTTTCTCAATCTAACAAAAGATGGACAGGTCTTTCGTTACAAGTTGATATTTCTGTTGTGCTGGAGAGATGGTAGGTAGGTGACCGCTTGTGTCTTTTTTGTCCTGCAGGCGTACGACGAAGTGGAGATCTGCGCGAAAGTGCTGTATCAGGTGGAACTTCTACGTTGCAACCTCGAAGTTCTGTTCGGGTTCAGCGTAGAAGCGGAGCTAATAGAGAACGCTGATCACCAAGACGAGCTGTGCGTCTACGTGAGCAGGGTAGAGGAGAACAGCCAAGCGTACGAACAGGGTGAGTATCGTCTTTCTGCTGCCCTCTTTAACATGAACTTTCCACTCATTGAAAAAAAAAAAAGGACTTAAAAAACTTTGTTATTTAAAAATTAATGGACATTTACATCGAAATTATCTAAGGTTCACTTGTTTCCTAAACTGTATTTTTATTAAACCTACAGTAGCTTGTGAGGCTATACAGAAGTAAAAGCACAAATGCTTTTAAAGAAAAAAAGTTTGCAACTTTTATTGCACTAAAACTGGATAAACCTGTGTTTTATATGATATGAATTATAATATTTCAAACATTCATTTTATTATTTTTGAATAATTGAATATCAAATTAAGAATTTATGTTTCAATGATTTTAATAACATTTGCCTCTGAATGGTGTATTGTGGTTTAGAGGAATGAGTTTCAAACACGAATAAATTAATATCTTATGAATACAAACTATTATTTATTATTTTTAATTATCTACTGTAATATTTCTGCGATACCTCAATTTTTTTTTTTTTTTTTTAATTTCAATTTTTTTTTATCGAAATTTAATTATACTCATAACTTTACCATGAATCATACATCAGGAAGGCATTCAGTTTTCCATGCAATTTAAAAAGTGTATTAAGACAGAACTGATTTCCTTTTTGGTGCAGGTCTACTGAAGGGCGACGAGATCATGGTAATCAACGGGGCCATCGTGAGCGATCTGGACATGATGTACATCGAGAGCGTGCTGCAAGAGGAACTGTCGCTGTGCATGATGATGCGCTCCAGCAGGACCGAACCCCCGGACCTGCAGGGGGTGGTGATGCGCACCACCGACGACTACATCGAGTCCCTCGTGTGCCCGCCCCCGCCCTCCGACTCCGCCATCAGCGAGGAGATGATAGATAAGCTCATCGTCCCCTCGCCACTCTACGGTGAGCAGCATTTTTTCCTTTTTTTGTGCCGTAAGGCAGGAGCCTTACGCGTGAGGCGGCGACGCGTCATGCGGCAGGCAAGAAAAATTTTTCGACCCCTTCACAATGAAACAAATCAAAAATAGCATTACGTCTAGTGAAGTTCCGCTTCGAGTTGAAAGTGGGTCAACTCGAAGCGGTGCATTTCAAACCGGTTTCAGGCAAACGCAGTGAGGATAGTGATTGGTCAATTCTTGTCGCTTAAACGCTTCTCGCCGCGGTGAGAACCAGCCTTTAGAACTGAGAGAGGCCTGCTTTCTTTATGCCTATATGTATCGTCTGTCGTCACTCAATGACGACATATCGATGATAAAATTAAATTTTTATGTTTTAATGTATGAGATATATGGCATTGAGATAACTGTTTTTGTAGCAAAAAAATCTCTGCAAACAAGTAGCAATATCAAAATTGCAACTGTTAATAAAGATCCATAACAGATTTTCGAAACATTTCGCACATGCAAAACCGATTTTCTTTCTGAAAACGAAAAAAATTTATTACTATTATTATCACTTTTATCAATGTTCGTTATACAAAGACTTTCTGTTGATGTTTTTATTTTCCTTTAAATTTTTACTCTTGGACTAATATAGTATCGTTTATAAAGATAGTTTCTGACTTGTTTATTTAAATTGCAAAAAAAAAAAAATCGTATTGTAATCCTGTCAATTATAATAAAGTGATTTTTGCTGTTGTTACGACTGGGCACGGGCAGGTCATCTCAGATATTGCATTATTTTGTGATATTGTGTATTTTCTTTGCTAAAGTTACTTTTGTATTAACAGAGTGTACATTGATAAATAGCTCGTAACACTTCCAAAAACTAATTTAGCTTGATACAAAATCTGTCAAATGATGTTCAGCTAAAATTTGCTATATCTATGCTACGAATGATGCAATAAATCTGTATACCAGAAGGCACTTTTGTGGGGCTCAAGAAGGATAGGAAGAAGGTTCGAACGATGGAGTTTGGGCAAGGATGGAGTTTTGGGGAGAAAACTCCATCCTTGGTGTGTTCGCCCTAAATTATGATGGCACACTGTAGATAGTAGTGTAGCAGGCCCCTTTGATACACATAGTATAGAGCTGAATTTGCTAGATATCTGCTGTTAAAAAGTCTTATTCCCTAGAGTTTGTTATAGTCCACAAACTTGGCAACAACACTTATATATCCATATTGCTTTTATGAAACAATGACATGTGGCTATTTTTCTTGGGATTTACCTATTGCAATTTTCTTGGGGTGTCTAAAATTAAATGAAATAAGTACGAAATAAATAATTTTACTGTATGCTTCATTTTGTAGAAATGTTATTTTGTGCTATGTAAAATCTCGTGAAATAACCACCAAATAAATAATTTTCACCTTATTCTGTAGAAGAGCTGTTTCTTTTGTTTTGCGTTTTAAAGAGGGTGTTCGTTTCAGGTGACATGGACAAAAGAGAAGTCTCCCGAGACGTCCGGGAGACCGACCCCCTCCCCCACGCCCATCCCCTGCCAGGACCTGCTGACGAGCCAGCTCTCGGCCGAGCAGATAGAGACGCTCATCAAGGTGAGTTCTCCATCGATATCTACCAAGCCTGAAAATCTGTTTGAAATTTTCCACCTGAACAGAATTGTTATTTATTGGACACTTTGAAAATAAAATGCTTACTCTTGTTCAAGAGGGAAGTTATTTTTATTCGATATCAACTATTCACTAAAAATTATATAAAAACAATTTTAATTTCCTGCATATTAAATATATGAATGGTTTAACCACGTCTCCACGTGAACTTTAAAAAAAAATTTGCTACAGTAGTGATCAATAAAAATGCACCAGCCCTAGATTTTGTTATATTTGTGTGGGGAGGAGGGGGAGATGTTATAAATAATAACTAATTTTAATCAGAAATCAGGATTTATTTTAAACATAAATAAGATTTTAAATCATTGCATTAACACTTTTTAAATGCAAATTTAAAATTTAACAAAAAGAATCAAAAATATGGCAAAGTTATTTCAAGTGTCATTCCTTCCTTTAACGTTTAACATAAAAGGAATTTTAAAAGAATACCGTTTGTTACATTTATAAAGCATGTATATCACTTTACAACACCGCCCTTTACTGCAATTACAGTAGTATATATTCAGAGCATACTAGAAAAATATATACTTTCACATTCACTTAGGCGGCAGTAGCCAAAACAATGGTAAACTCATGTGTTTCTATTGGTATTACATTTATTTGCGCAATTTAAGCATATCATGCATATTCATATAAAATGCAATTGGAGCATTTTGATTGGTGTCTATTGTATAAAATAAATTCTAATCTATAAATAGTTTCTTCAGTAGCGTCCATTTTGCATTTAAGAATGTGAACATATCTAGTAATAAGAAAATATTTTTACTCAAACAAACATATTTATTATTAAGAATACAGAAAATTGCATAGCCAATTAATGAATAAAAATTATTATCGAGTTGGTTATATTTGCAATATATATTTATATATATATCTTATTGCGCTATGTCTATATATATATATATATATATATATATATATATATATATATATATATATATATATATATATATATATATATATATATATATATATATATATATATATATATATATATATATATAGGCATATTTTTAGCTATTTTTTGACAAATGCTCAAACAGAAAATCTGTGGTAGTCTAGACTCGTTTTTTTTTTTTTTAAATATGAAAAAATGAATCTTTAACTGGCAGCTGGCGTACCGTTTACGGAGTACCAACAGGGAAAAATACCCCTTAAACCTCCTCATCTTAATTAATAAATATGTTTGAAATTCTAATGGCTGCTTTAATATGTCAGCGTTACAGTATTTATTTTTCCTTTTTCTCTTCAATTAAACTGAAATTTAAACAGTTATATGACTGCTTTTGTTGAACTTTCACTTTCTATTATATGTCAAACTTGTGACGACAAAAAAGGCTAACGTTCTTGCTAAAAGGACATATAGTACCCTTCAACCTATTTTGAATTTTCTATTATTTGGCTTGTGAAGGGTATTGCCAATTTCATTGACCATCATCATAAAGATGTCAATATGACTGCAATGTTTCTGAATTTTTAATAATTTTCGACAGCATTTGACTTGAATATTTAGGAGGGGGGTTACATTATTATTCACAATTAGAGAAACAGAAGTGCTGGACTTTTTGCAGTGAGTTACTGTGAATTAATTGTCCATCTACATAGAATAAAAAATATTGCATTATATATGTATATGCCAAGCCCAAAAGGCTACTTACTGTAAGATATAGTCGAATAGTCAAATGCAATCAGCAAACAAATGAATAGGTTTGAAACTTAATCAATATACTAAATCATTCAGCTCTGGGAAGCAATAGGAAATTCGAGCGTCTGGCAGTCCGACAGAATAGAGCTCAAAACAAATCCTTTAGGCTATTAGATTGAGAGTTGGAAATGAAATAAAAACAAGGCAGTCTTCGGAGATAAATGTTGAATCAAAGGTTATATAGAAAAAAACTAGATATTGATGTTATAAGAAAGGAAATGGGAAAAGAATGCAGAATTAATAGAGTTAGCGTAACAACTGAATTTAGAATATAGATGTCATGAAATTAAAAAAGAGCAAAATCGGTTTTAATATATGTATATGTATCCTGACTACTTCAAGAGAATACCTGGTCTAATTCCCAAGACATAGAACCTTTGAGATGTTGGGAAATACAAGTAATATAAAAAAAAAAAATTTAAGTCAATTCCTACTTTTTTTTTCACTCTATTGCAGAAAATCCTTTATCCTTTTACAATCCTTTGCCATCTATTGGCAGATATATGCAACTGAAATCTAAAAAAAAAACTAAAATTAATAAATTTAAATTTAATTAATGAATTGAAATTTGAGAAAAACTGTATTAACATCCAGTGTCATCCACTACAAGTTCAAAAAAAAAATATATATTTGAACTTGGGTGGATGAATAAAAAGTATTTTATGAGCGATTGAAAATTTGAACAAGATATATATAGGGAGAGTGTGAGCTCATAGAAGGAATTGAAATAAACTACAAATGCCACAACAATTGTAGTTTAAATGTATTTAAGAATTTTAAGCTATATGTATTCTATTATAGGATAGTTGTTTTTTAAATAGACTTCATTGCAGGGTGAGTGTGAGCTAATACAAGGAATTGAACAAAAATAAATGATGATTTGCTCATTTAGTGTTTCGCACATTGTTATTTGTGTTGCAGACGGCCGAGCAGGTGACGGAGTACTGCCGCATGCCGCCTGAGCAGCGCCGCCTGTCCAGCTTGGCGGGCAGCACGGCCTCCAGCGGCTCATCCTTCACCCTCAACCCACGACAGCTGACCGAGGCCGAGAAACTCAGGAAGGTCATCATGGAGCTGCTTGAGACGGAAAAAGACCTACGTCAAGGTACTTTATTCTTTTCTACGCCCAACCCCTCTCTTTGTCTTCTTTATTTTACAATGCTGCAATGTTTATCATGTGTGTTTATATAATAAGAATAGCTTTAAAACAGCAATAATTGGACATTTCAATAATTCATAGGTAGAAAAAAAATCAGTGATTTTCGGTATGGCAAGATAGGTAAAGGGAAAGAAATTAGCCCGTTGAATAGATCCATATTGGTTTTGTAAGCTGTTTTGACAAATTAAGAGGGGTAATAATACTCATCAACACGAACAATATCTACTATTTAGCCAAGGATCGTATTTCACTTTAAAGATCGATGCTACTCTTTTCAGTGTTCAAAAAGAGTAGCTTTAAACATGTCCAACAAGCAAAAGTTGTAATTTCTGACGTCGTTTCTTTCATACAGGTGGAATAGCACATCTCCAGAAGATTTCACCATCAGACATTCACTGTATGAAAATTTCCAATGAAAAACAACAACATACACACTTCCAGCTCGAACAACAAGATGAAGCAACTATTGTTCTTCGAATACATCACACTCTCAGTGCTTCACATTATTACTGGAGCACATTAAGTCATTGGTGTCAGAGTTACCTATGGACTACATGGAAGATCTCGTCATAAAAATCGTTGGACAGAATAAACATAACATCAGTCACAACGTCACACTCTTGATGCTTCATATTATTAATGTGGCACATGAAGTCACTGGTATCTGAGATATCCATGACTACATGGAAGATCTCGTCATAAGAATCATTATTAAAAGGATAGAATAAACACAACGTCACATTCTCGGGGCTTCATATTATTACTGAGGCGTATGAAGTTATTGGTGTCCTAGATACCTATGGACTTCAGGGAATATATCTAAATAAAAATTGTTGTTAAAGCGGACAAAATAAACACGATTTGGTCACACTCTCAGGACTCCATATTATTACTGGGGCACTTTGTTAAAGTGGACAGAATAAACATACCATCAAGTCTTCAATAAGATGCCCTACTCCATCATTCACTAGTGTAAGCTGTGCAAAAGCATCATTTTGAGCATCTACTTTGAGTATTTCTCTTATCTAAATGAGAATGTACAACGTACGAATACATTAATTCCCTTTGTTTCACTATTGAAAGTGCATTTAACACTCAGAGTGGAATACAACCTTAAACTTCATAGTAAATATTGTTCATCTTGATGGATACTATCAGCCCCTCTTATTTTGTAAACCCTATGTATAACCGAAATATTTCAAGTGTCTGTGATCTTTTGGCTTAACCATTACAAAGCCGCAGGATGATTTCATTGCTTCAAGTTTATCCTATATTAGTGCAAAAGTATACTTTGTTTCAAAGAATCTGGAAAATGTGTTCGAAATTTCTTCTACCTATTTGTCTTGTAAAATTGATTCGCCGTAATAAATACAGTAAATTGGTAGTCATGCACTCACTAATGATGATTTGATTTTCTCATCAGCCAATAATGAATTCAACTTTATTATAGGAGTGAAAACATTGAGCAGTGAATATTCTTAGTTTCACTTGTTTTATGTAAGGATTATTTTTAGAATATTTCTAAAAACTTATTACTAATATGTCATTTATAACGATTCAATCATAAATTGGAAGAAAACACTAATTCATTTGTCTGAGTTGTGACATAATACATAGTACTTTTGAATCTGTATCGAAATCTAAGTTAACTTCAAAGTAATATTTACAGTATATATTTATTACAAGATTTACAATACAAATTGTTATAATCAGATTATCATTGTCAAAAAAAAATTTTAGAAATGATGCTGAAATTGGTTTGTTTCTTCTTGGAAGCATTTTTATTGATTCGATTCCAAAATAAAATTAATTTTCTACATTCTGTTTATTAAAATTTTTGAATTCCTATAAAATCTATTTGGTGAAGAAAAGTATGTGTTTTCCAAACTGGGCAATAAACTGTTTTTTTAATATGTGATGAAGTCAGTTGATAAAGTATACAGCAAAAATGTATGGGACAATGATAAAAATAATTGTTTCAAGTTATTATTTTTTCAAGCAAATTAAATCAATATTGTAAAGAGTCGCTGTTAAAATTGCTGTTTAACAGGAACATGAACATGCTGTTGAACATGATTGCTGTTCAACATGTGAAGAATTTAGATATGTTATTCTACAAAGTTTTTAAAAACATGGAAGATTTTCCTCTTTTTAAGTTAGCAATATGTCAACAACTGACGTGTCGACAAAGTTTTCAAATTTTTTAATCCAATATCCTCTAAAAACCGAAAATTAAAAAAAAAAAATGCTAGCTTTTATACAAGAATGTAGTCTCGTAAACTTTCAATTTGTACTATCTTCTGTATTTTTCTTTCATAATATTATATTTATTGCATAACCCTAATTGGTTTTTATTTTTTTCTTGGTGCTTTCCTGAGGTAAATATGGACAGTTCATTTCATGCACACTCGGTTATAAAATTAGCATTGTAGTACATCGAATATTCAGTTTTTTTATCTTTTTTTATGGAGTTTATTAAAATTATTTGAAATAGCTTTTTATTGCGCTTGTAGCCAAAACGTATTTTTAAAAACACTCTTTTATGTATTAGGTATTGAGGTAATATTTATCTTCTTAAAAGGATATTTCTGTTGCATTAATAATTGTTTTGTTGAATAATTAAGCCACGAAAGTTCAAGAGTGTGAATATTTTTTTTTTCTTGCGTATATACAATAGCTTTTCATGTTTTCAAGTTACAAGATGGTAATTTCGTTGTATTATGTGAAAATACCCATATTATTCTCTTGCAGGTATGTTTGGAGCAGGTATATTTTCTGTAAATGGATACTATTTTTAACAGATTTTTATTTGACAGCTGAATTTTGAGCTTTATTTGACAGCTTTTATTGTTGATTAGTAAAGGCTTCTTCGGCTTAATGCCAAAAATGATTGCTAATGCCAGAAGGTGACCAAACCATATTTAAAACCTAACTGCCAATACAAGTTTGACTTGAGGGAATTTCTATGTCTTAAAATTATTCATTACAACTAACAGCATTGGTGACATTTGTAAGATTTACATGGCAGAAATACCCATAACATTCTCTTTCAAGTATATTTAAAGATAAAGAAAGGATAAATATATATTTCTACAAATGGATACTATTTTTAATAGATATTTTTGACTGTTGAACTTTCATTTGTTGATTATCAAAGTCTTTTTCATTGGATTTAATGGCAAGAATTATCAAAGAAGCTCTCTTAACACTTAACTGGCAATAGTTTGGCTTGATGATGAATTTTTGGTGTTTTAAATTGAGCATTACAAATGACAATATTGTAGTCTATGTTATAGAACCCAATACGTAAC
>BPLR01002207.1:0-39535 GCA_021605095.1 Caerostris extrusa
ACGTATTGCTTCTTGCTCTATAATAATTTTTTACCAATTGTTTAACTTCAGTGATATTAATGACAATAGGTTTTAAATATATCATAGGGTTAAAAAAAATGTATGTAAATGAATTTTTATTTAATTCTTAAATATATATATATTTTTAGGGATAGACAAAGAAATACTGGCCGAATTACATGCCGTGTTTGCTTAGAAGATTTTCAAACTGCTATTAATTGTATCCTTTTTGTAGGAAAATGTTATTTATATATATAAGGCCATAATTAGCAGAACCTGGCATACGTTGTCCTGCCAAAAAAATGCATTGTAGTAAGTTACATATCATGAATATATTTTCCATGTTCCAATATATGTGCATACTAATTTTCATGGATATCATTTGAACGGTGTATATGATGAAATGCTGCAACACCATCTGGTGGCTTGGTAACAATAAAATGGATAGTGCGACTCATATTTTTTTCACACCTCAAATAAATATTATTACTAATTTTCATAGCAATTGGTTGAACAGTATAGAAGTGGATATACTGCAGCACCATCTGGTGGCAACTTACAATAGAGGGATAGCATAAAAACCCTCATGTTTTATTAAACACACACACAAAATTTCATCAAAATCAGCCCAGCCGTTTAGGGAGTTCAGTGACAAAAACATGTACGGAACAATTGTATATATAATGAACAAATAACTATTAACATAAAGATAAACTGGCTGTATTTTATAATCTATAATATTAAATTGTAAAACGTAGAAATATATGATATGTATTATAAAAAAATAATAAATAAAACTAATTTCGAATTTAAATCTTAACTTATACATCATTTAAATATTGCAAATAGTTTTTGTTAAAGTTACAGAAGCAAAAGAAGCATTTTTTTCCTGAAAAGGGTATTATTACAAATAAATTAAAAAAATTCATTTTTGTGAAGGTTGAAAGCAATATTTTTACCTTTGTATAATGTGAAAGAATTCATAGTGAAAATTAATTTCTGCATATGACAAAAAGTAAAAAATTTGATATTTATTTGTGGGAGAAATGAAACTTTTCATAAAATTAATTTCCAGTATATTTTCTGCTTTATTTGAAAGAATGTAGCTATATTTATACTCGGCTTTAATTTATAATTTTCACTATTCCTAAATGGTCATTTTTGTGAATTCATAGATGTTATTTCTTAAATATACAGTAAAAAGTATCTACCAATATTGTGTAATATCATCCTTTTTAATAAATTTATTCATATATTGATACTTATTTTTAATTAATAATATGGATTCGCATTAAAATATATAATATATATGTATTTGCTACTCTTTATTCTTAAAAGTATTGTGTAACATGCATTGCAATTATTATTTTAAAATAGATAGCATTCAAATAATTAACCTTAATTTGATTTGATAGAAAAATGTAATGCAAGATAAATGAAGACTTAATCTAATTATTTATAATTGTAGAAACTATCACTGAAATATAATTCTTTTATTATTCTTAAAACAAAAAATATGGTGGCTATTTTATTTATTATAATGTTTATATCAATATATGTATTTTTTATAATGTTCTTCTTGACAATTGTTTTAGTGCTAAGCACACAAACAGTATCTTTATGTTCATCTAATAATTTATTAGATTAAATATAATTTTGTATGGGGATTAAATTTTTGTGTAGGTTAATATAATTTTTTGAAAGATATTTTTATCTCACAGATTTTCCTTAATTAATTTGAAAGATCTTTCAGAACCTGTTGATGTTTATAGTGATTGGATTGATGCCTGTGAGACTGCAAACCAATAGCATCAAATTCACAAGAAAATCTGTATATACTGATGAAATTCATTCTGTAAATGTTCATTATGTTTATTATTTGCATCATAAAAACAAAATCTATTTTGTTTATTTTGAATTAATTTGTTTCAGTAAGTTTTGTTAAAAAAAATAATAGGAATTTTTATGAGAATTGAATGAATTATCATATGTTCTTTCTAATAAATGAAATTTGTTTTTTTTTAATAATTTTGAATGGTTGTTAATGAATTCATTGCTATAGGGATTAAGAAAATGTTTTCAATATTACTGTTCCATAATATTTTTTACTATATTTGTTATACAGTTGTTTTAATGATTAGAAAAAGAAATATTGATCAAAATAAAATATTTTGCAAAAAAAAAAAAAAAAAAAAATTAAATACTGTTTTCAGCTTTATTTTTATATCCTAAATGTCTAAAGAATAGTTATAGTAACAAAAATTATAAATTCAAATGTATCTGATAAAGGTTACAAAAATTCCTTGCATTAAAATATATACTTCTTATATAATAAATTCCTTTTCCTTTTCATGCATATTTATTATGCAATAAACTTTAAAAAAAAAAAATACCTTTTTAATTGAGAAAATTGAAAACAAATGTTTGTGATTTGTAAGCCAAATTTTAATTACATTTTTAAAGTTTGATGAATAGGTAATCAACTTGCATATTTCCATTTCAAATCTTCACTGTATGTCATAAAAGTATTAAAACAAAATTAAACTTCTTTATTTAAAGTTAATGTAAAAATCAAAAAGCTGAATGCAAACTCTGCGGTCCAATGTAAAACATTATTGGCAAGTTCGTATTGTAGCAGAAATACGGATTGAATACGAAACTAATTTATTGACTTAGACATATTTAAAAAGGAAATTATGAACATTAAAAAAAAATTTTTTTATAAATATATGCTTTTCAGCAATAGATGCATACATTTATTAATACATTTTTTTTTTTTTTTCAGTTTTCTTTTATATTTGCAGCTTTGAATTTTTTAGAATACTAAACATTGAATATTTTAATAGAAATACTATATCGATTTTTTATAGATTTCTTATAAGATTTATTAAAAGAAATTAATAATTATATTATTAAATTCTTTTTAATAATAAAATATTAAATTGTTTTATGAATTTTATTTTTGCTGTGCTAACTGTACATTGACTGTTTAATTGAAATATGAATTATTTGAAATGTGTGGTATTAAGAAATATTCATTTAAAAAGTATCAAATGATATAAGAGTTCCGATCAAGTTAGAAAAAAAAAAAAATTATATTTACTATGAGTTATTTTTATTTACATATAATTTTTCTAACTTGATCGAACTCTTATATCATTTGATACTTTTAAATGAATATTTATTTATGAATTTTATGAATAAAAAAAAAAATTATATGTAAATAAAAATAACTCATAGTAAATATAATTTTTTTTCTAACTTGATCGGAACTCTTATATCATTTGATACTTTTAAATGAATATTTATTTATGAATTTTATGAATAAAAAAAAAAATTATATGTAAATAAAAATAACTCATAGTAAATATAATTTTTTTTTCTAACTTGATCGGAACTCTTATATCATTTGATACTTTTAAATGAATATTTCTTAATACCACACATTTCAAATAATTCATATTTCAATTAAACAGTCAATGTACAGTTAGCACAGCAAAAATAAAATTCATAAAACAATTTAATATTTTATTATTAAAAGAATTTAATAATATAATTATTAATTTCTTTTAATAAATCTTATAAGAAATCTATAAAAAATCGATATAGTATTTCTATTAAAATATTCAATGTTTAGTATTCTAAAAATTCAAAGCTGCAAATATAAAGAAAAAACTGAAAAAAAAAAAAAAAAAAAATGTATTAATAAATGTATGCATCTATTGCTGAAAAGCATATATTTATAAAAAAATTTTTTTAATGTTCATAATTTCCTTTTAAATATGTCTAAGTCAATAAATTAGTTTCGTATTCAATCCGTATTTCTGCTACAATACGAACTTGCCAATAATGTTTTACATTGGACCGCAGAGTTTACATTCAGCTTTTGATTTTTACATTAACTTTAAATAAAGAAGTTGAATTTTGTTTTAATACTTTTATGACATACAGTGAAGATTTGAAATGGAAATATGCAAGTTGATTACCTATTCATCAAACTTTAAAAATGTAATTAAAATTTGGCTTACAAATCACAAACATTTGTTTTCAATTTTCTCAATTAAAAAAGGTATTTTTTTTTTTTTAAAAAGTTTATTGCATAATAAATATGCATGTAAAGGAAAAGGAATTTATTATATAAGAAGTATATATTTTAATGCAAGAAATTTTTGTAACCTATTTTGTTACTATAACTATTCTTTAGACATTTAGGATATAAAAAATAAAGCTGAAAACAGTATTTAATTTTTTTTTTTTTTTTTTTTGCAAAAATATTTTATTTTGATCAATATTTCTAATATATCTAAAAAATGATGCTTTTACTTATGTAAAGTAAAAGCATCATTTTAGTTTTTAAATAAATCTATCCAATTGTTGAAAAAATAGAAAATTTGGTAAAATTGCTGAAAAAGGGGCGTTGGGATTTGGCATGAAATGTTTTTGCCAAATGACTGGTGCTAGTTTAATTGAATAGTACAACCCTAACAAGATAGCTCGATTTCGCGAAGCAGATTTTTTAAATAAAAAAATATAGAAAAGTGCTGAAATTTTTAAAGGAAAAATTCAGAGAAACTGCTGAAAAACCAAGGGAATATGTACTTGCCATAGGATTATGAAATTTGACTAAAATGCGTAGGTTACGTTGGATTGTATTCAGGATAATGTTCTCTTTCATAATAGCATCCATGCAGATTTCTCTACGAAACCTCTTCTAATCAGTTACAATATTCTGCGCACAATCTCATCAGCTATAACGGCAGTCGAATGCCTTTGAATGTCATACGTAATTCTCATAATATCGCACAAATTCATCTTTGATTGAGAGGACTACGAATTTCGACGAATGGATCGCTTCAAATTTTGCACTACATCATTAAATTTGGCTCAGCATCTCCCACATATATGCATTAGATTTATATTTCGTAATCGTTAGAATCATATTTTCACAATTAGGACAAACAACATTCTTAGCAGTCAAAACTTCAGACATACACCATTCAATAATTTTCAACTTAACCTGACATTCCAAATCCCTACTGTAGCTTTCTTCTTTCAATTTTGAGAAATTTCTGGAATCTTTGTTCCTGAAATAAAAGTATTCAATATCAATCCTGATTGAAAGACTTTGATCAGCTCACATGGAAAAACAAAAAAACGCGATGCAGGAATTGGTAACGTGTGAAATGAATTATTAATCATAGTCAGATGCTTATTTTGAAATACCTGTAGTCACTTAATATTTGTGAGACAGGTTGAGGCCCATATTGGACTTCCATATACTTGAATCAGTCTAATGATGGATTTGTAGAGCAGAGCTTGTGTTTGATCGCTAGCCTGCTCTTTCGAGAAAATAAGCTGTTGTTGTTAAGGTAACTCGCTAACAGGTTGCCTTGGCAATAGTGCTTTGATGTGGGAATTGAAGGATAATTTTGGGTCTAGTAACAATCCTATGTACTTATATTCAGTAACCCATGGGACGGGCTGGCTAAAAAGGGTGACACACTCCCAAGATAAATAAAGAAATTTTCCGAGTAAACAGCATACAGGCCGATTTAGAAGCTTTTACTTTCAGGCGGTTAGCCACTTCTCGAGATTATAGACATAATGTTGGATGCCTTTAACTGCAAGCTGAGGGGATTTGTTATGAGAAGCTATGTCTGTGTAGTGAACACTGACTATTCCTGGAAATGTCGTTGATATAAATGTTAAAGAGGGCGGGCGCAAGGACCAAACCTTGCGCCCGCCCGCCCTGTGATTAGGCTGGGAGAAGAAGTAACTCCTACTCGGACTTGGAAATCTCTGGATTCGAGATAGAAGTGAAGAATTTTGATAAATTGAGCCGAAAATTGAGTCATATGAGTCAAATTTTATCAATGATTTTGGCTACGTCCAAAAATAATATTCCGTAGATTTGACATTGCGATTATTAAAACCATCCTGAATCAGCTTTGTCAATCTTAGTAACTGATGACAGGTGCTAAGTTGTCTTTTGAAACCAAATTGTTAGAGTCGCAATGCTGATTCAGGCGTTTAAGTATCGCATATTCGAATATTTTGCTCAAACTACTAAGTAATAAAATAGGACGGTAATTTTGAAGATAGGCCAAATTAGAATTTGGTTTCGGAATTGGGGATACTACGGAAGTTTTCCAGCAAACTAGAATGTGACAAATCCTGAGAAGGAAATTAAAAAGAAGGATAATATAATGAATTTAATAGGAATGGACTTTAACATACGATTATAAAGAAAAACAGGCATTAAAACATAAACATAGGTTTAATCTTTTGTACTTATCCTGCAGCATTGGCAACAGTACTCTCCCGCCACCCTCAGACTGAAAACGCACAAATCATTTATCTCTTGTGCGGAGGAACTTTGTATTTTATATAACATCATGCTAACATTATCCCGTCCTTTTCAAATTGGCTTCTCTTCACCTACTAGTAGAGCCCCTACTTATAATCTTTCCATTGTATGTCTGAAAAGAAATGCGATACACGTCTAGGTTACACTTCCTTCCTTTTACTAGGTTATAACTACAAATTATCCTTGTTCTGAATGGATCCAGATTTACACCAATGGCTCATGCATGTGCATGTGAAGGATTTTTTGAGGAATCATATGCAGTTAGTCTTAATGCCTCCAATTTTGATGCTGAGATTTTTGCAATAAGAAATGAAATTTTAAACATTCTTGGACTAACTACCGATCTTAATAAAACAGTTATCTTTATTGACTGCCAAGCTGCAATCTTGGCAATTGTCTTCTATACACCTAGTGATTGCTTCCTTGTTGAAGAGGCTAAGATAAATATGTATCCAATGCAATTGCTTCTGGCTGGGAGATTGTTTCTCAGTGGATTCCCAGCCATTTCAGGGTGTCTGGAAATGAAAAGGTCCACCTCTTGATCAAAAATGGTTGTAAGTTATCACACCCACAATTTCCTTTATCCTTTCATCAATTTAGTACTGAGGTAAAGAAAGAAAATAGACAAACCATTAAAACAAGCATACAAACTCCTTTCAACTAATAAAACGTGGAATATACTTGTTTCGTCCCCCACCCCATTGGACTTGCCCCGTACAGTTTTTACAGTCAATTTTCGACTCTCGACAGGACATGATTTTCTTAATAAAACTTGTAGCTACTAATTATGTCTGTCCCTGTGCTTATCAGGTGAAGCCATGAACTTTTTCTATTTGACAACATGCACTGCACTTGATTTTATGACTTTTAATTCTGACAACTTAACCAAGGCTAAATTTTATTTGGCTGCCAGAGTCCTTATGGCGGATAACGCTACAGTTTGATGTAGGAAAAAAAAAACCCGATTATTAATAAGATTCAGACCAGGTGTTTTGTTATTTTTTTAAGTTGTGTATGATGTCACAGATTTCCCTAGGTGTAATTGGTTCTAGATCATTAATGTGTGGATGTTGGAGAAAGTCTAAGATAAAGAGTTGGTTTGATGGAAGAAATCTTCGATATCGTGGTTGCGTTCGAATTGTGTTTTTTTGAGGCTATCCACGAGCAGTTCAGCTTTTTTCTTCCGGGGAAAATGCTACTTTGCCATCGACGCTTTGTAAGGCCGGAATGTTGTGATAATGTTTGCGTAGGAAGCTGCCAATGAGAGAAAGAATCCATGCTATGAAAAAAATACTCCTAGGTTAAGTTCTTACTCATACATTTCTGCCTCGATGTTTGTTTAAATCATGGGCGCTTAAAATTATCTGAATGAGTTCAAAAGAGTATTCAAGTATTTGTTCGTAAAAATTCCTCATTCATGATAAGAGTTTTATCACTGCCATCTATAGGAAAATATCTGAACTAATCATATCGTAAAAGCTGGACAAGCTAGCTTACAAAAGAGATCTCTAACTCTATTATATTAGTTAACTCACTTCGCGATTCAAATTTGCTATAAAAAGTGCATGCTGGTTAATGTTTTACTGTTTTTCTTTCAGTACAATGTAATAAAAGATAATATAATGAATGTTCAGGTCATCAAATCATATATGAAAGTATATTTAAAAAATTGTTTTATGTACATTGTATACTTCAATTTTTAGAAAAGCTATAGTGTGCAATACATTTTGTAAAAATATGAAATCAACCGTAATTAATTTGTTCAGTTTCTTTTAATGTTCTTATATTTTTAATCAAAATGAATTTGAACAACAGTGTTAATGAAACAAATAAATGCCTTACACAAGATTCGTGTTTATCTGAATTATTAAATAACAAAGATGACTGCAATGACATTAATGTGAATAATCACTTGCTAAATAAAAATTTTGCAGATTCAAAATTTCATTGTGACCAATGCAATAAGAAATTTAGACGCAAAGGAATGTTAAAAAAACATATACAAGCTCACAAAAATGTACAGAGTTACTCATGTGATATTTGTGCTAAATCATTTAAAGTAAAAGCAGCTCTTCGTACTCATTGCATAACACATATGAAAGAACAAGTTTATAAATGTACTATTTGTGAAGAAAAGTTTGTTCATTTATATGAACTAAGTCATTATCGTAACCATTCTGAAGGATTACCTTATACTTGTGATGAATGCTCTAAAGGGTTTGCTCGTAAGCATCACCTTAGACAACATAAACTTACTCATAGCAATGATAAGCAATTTGAGTGTGGTGTCTGCCAGAAAGGTTTTAGGTTAATGTCTGAACTAAAAAGCCATTCTCTCCTTCATTTTGAAGAGAATCCATTTAAGTGTACTGTTTGTGAAGAAGCATTCAATCAAAAGCATCTACTTAAAAAACACATGCAAACTCACATCGAAAAAGCCTTATACATGTGATGTATGTCATAAAGGTTTCTATGAAGTTTATTATTTGAAATCTCACTCCCGTATTCATACCAATGAAAGGCCATATATATGTGATATCTGTAAAAAGGATTCAAAAGTATTTCAGAATTAAACAAGCACTGTCGAGTTCATACAGGTGAAAAGCCTTATGTGTGTGATTTCTGCAATAAAAGATTTACATTGAAAACTTCTTTAACTTCTCATGTCCATCTACATTCCACAGATTGGCCTCATGTATGTGAAGTGTGTGGCAAAAATTTAAACAAAAGAGAAGTCTGAGAGATCATTATCGAAATCATTCAGAAGACAAACTGTATAAATGTGATGTTTGCCAAAAGGTTTTAATGAAAAAAGAGGTCTCACACAACACCAACGAATTCACACTGGTGAAAAGCCACATGCTTGTAGTTTATGCAATAAAAAATTTGCAGTTAGAGCAAATTTATTGACACATTATCGTTCTCATACAGATGAAACGCCTTATGTATGTGAAATATGTCAAAAAGGATTTACTAGAAATTTCAATTTGAAAAAGCATTACTGGATTCATTTAATAACAGAAGATTGTTCTACTTCTGTTTCAAAGAATATAAAATGAAATTTTTTTAGTGTTAAATTGTGTTGTTCATTTAACTGAATCTGACTGCTGAGTGAGTTACTTTTTTTGAAGTCTTGAATTATGTTTATATAAAAAGATAAAACAATTCTAACAACAAATAAATAGAAGAAAAAAGTATAAATAAATATTTAAAATATGCATTAGAAACAAACATAGAAAAAAACTATGAATACATTTGACTGACAATAAACCCCAAGAAATATTGTTAAACTAATATTCAATCACACTTGCTTGATACTGAAAACATATATTTTTTTATTAACAATAGGAAAAGACAACACATAATGTTTATGAATAAATAAACAAAAGTTGGAACAGGGTTATATTGTCAACTGTGCAATTTATACTGTTGCCAAGAAGTAGAGTTCAATTATAATAAATCAAAAGTTAATTATATTATGTAATTAATTTTAAAAAAGATCTCAGGCTCATAATACTACAGAATGACTCATTATATTATTAGCCTGAGATCTTGATTTTTTCATTAAGTTGAACTAATTAAGAACATTTTACAAATTTGTAGTCATTTTGTAAAATTAATTGCATAATACATAGAATGAAGAGAATTTTTTTCTTTTGTTGTAGACATGACAAACATAGTATTTCAGATTTTTTTTTTTATAATTATTATATTAATTATTCTGATTTTTTCCTCTCTCTCTCTATATATATTATATAATAAAAGACAAAGTAAATATTATAAAAAATACCTTGTAAGGACACTTAAACATAATTAAATCAGGCCTGCAAAAAATAATGTGGAACTATTTCTAAAAATATCCAATAATTTCATATTTCTTATGATTATTGATGATATTTAACTATTTTGATGATCAAAATTTATGTTTTATTAATGTTTATTTTTTACTCATCTCTAAAAATTCCTTAGCAATATCGCATTTTAGAGGACCTTGCAATTTTGATAATTTTGTTGGTTTCCCAAGCTGTTACTTATCTAAGCCTAAGAAATTTTATGTACTGTGTTGTCTAATTGAAAAGCTTTGCCATAACAGCACTTTCATAAATTTTCTTGCAACAAAATTTTAAAGGGGGAAGGAAATCATTTTATGAAAAAAAAAAATGTGGAAATTCTGACACAGAAACTTTAAAAAAATTTAACGTTTTGAAAATAACTGAAAGGGACATATTGAAGTAGGGAAAAAAGGAATATGGCTATAATACATAAGTTTCAATAAAATTGAAAAAATAGTGTTTTCATGTAAAAAAAAAAAAAAAAAAATCAGAAATTTTATGTACTTACTCATGGTTGGAAAATGTTGGATTTTGATGCAGTGTAAGAAGGATCTATGGGGCAGGTATATTTGCTTGATGCCCCTCAGAAAGTTTCAAGTTTTAAAAAAAAAGCTTGGGGAGAGGGGGATACTGTCCTATGTATATGATGCCATATAAATTTAGGAAGGTAATGATCCTGATCTTTTCCTCCCCGTTTTTTTTTTTAATCTTTTCTACTGATTTCGTTTAAACAAAATTCCTGTTTAATGTGAAATCAAAAGCCTTTGGTTGTGTTAATATGTGCCCCAGTTTCTTGGTATTTAAAATTTTTTAAGTCATTAACAGTTTGGTCGATAAAGCATTTATCCCCAACCCCATATAACCATCTACATTACCTATCATACTAATCAGACTTATTTGTCTTCCCCAGGTTGAACCCACTAAAATCTTAGCTTTTAAGCATACACCATTCAATCACTTACAACTCATCTTGTCATTTAAAATCTGCAGAAATTCCTGTTGTAACACTAGGTCTGAAATTGCAAAGTACTGCCTGAACATATTATCCCCAAATAAAAATTGGGACCAGATATTGTAATGAAGGATTTTCAGAAGCACACAAGAAAAAAAAATTTAGATGACTGATGAGCAATGAAACAGAAAAAAAAAAAATTTCCTTGTTCAGCCCTCATGTTTTATACTGCAACAACCTCGCAGGATATAGAAAAATTTAATCTTTTAGTACTTTAAAGAGCACTAGATTATATTGGGGCATTCCAGGAAAAAGAATCGGAAAACTCAAAAATTCTGAGGAATGAATTTTGATACAAGTTATATTAAATATACAATATGTTTTAACACATTATTGCCTCTTGTTAATGAAGAAAAGTTGCCAAATTCCAGGGTCCCTAAAATAATATTTGCTAATTGCTTTATAATTTATTTACAAAATTATGCAATATCTTTCGAATATAATCTAATTACATTAATATGTTAGAAATATGCTAGTTTTGTTAGTTGAAGAGAATTAATATTTGCAGTGCTTGATAATGTTATTTGTAGCCTGACAATAATTAAAAAATTTTATGCCAATCGTTATTTAAATAGAAAGGGAACATTTTTCGTGTTACTATATTATCAGATTAATCATTAATTTTTTCATTTATAATTTACTTATTTTAAAAAATGTTTTTTAGAAATAACATCCCTACTTATCTTCTTTGCTTACAAATTATTTGTAGGATTACATATAATCTGAAATTTATAAGTCTATTACTAGTAAATTTTTTTATACATAAGAGAAATTTTTCTTGCTATATATACTACTAAATTAGTTGTTTTTTTTTCATTTATAACTTACTTATTCAAAAGAAACTTCTTCATACTTTTGATAAATATCATTAAATATGTTTTAAACAATGTAAATGTTAAGTGCTTTAGATTGTATTGTTTTTGGTATATGATAAGTAAATTTTAAAATTTTGATTATTATTTTATATTATTAAATATTTGGTTACTTTAAAGTTAAAAAATAAAATATTTATTAAAATTAAAAAGACATTAATGACTCACTTATGATTTATATTTGTAATTTAATTTAATTTACATTTTCCATTCACTGTTGCTCATAATGATTTCAGTGTGCATTTCTGTATACTTAAATTGTACTCGGTTTATTGTCCATGTATAACTTATAGATTGAGAAGTATTTAAAAATAATACTAATATTTCTTTTTCTATTACAACTGTTAAAAAAATAAGAGTTTGCATATATCATTGCTTCAAATAATTTATATTTGTAAGAATCAATAATTTAAAAATCTCTCTAGTTTACCTTATAAAAACTCTAAATTTAATTCATTTGTAAGTGAAGGGATGTCGCATAATAGTTGATTAAACATTCAGGTAAAATCACAAAAATATTTAATTACAGCACACACATATAACATGATTAACACATCAATAGCACAGACATTGTTGTTGCTGAAGGCTCAAATTCTTGTTCACCACATCTCTCTGTCTTATCTAGCAGAGTTGTTCGCTTCTAGGAAGTTAAGTGCCATCTAGTAGAAAAGAAGCTGTCGAATGCATGTTGTCTAAAACTACTGCCTTCACATGTATAATTAAAGGTATATAATCAGTAATATCTTATTGAAGTTTTAGATACTCTCTGATTTAATCTGGAAATTAAAGCAAGTTTGTTTTTTTGTAATAATATTATACTCTTTCAAAATTTATTTATTGATTTACCTTAAAAACAAAGAATAAAACATATCTATAAGATTTGTACATGTCTTAATTGTAATGTAAAATTGTAAAATTCAACATTTTTAAAAATTTTGATTTTTGTGACCTTTTAGAAATAAATACATAATTCTCAAACTTTAAATAATTTAAAATATTAAGTTTATATTTATTTATATCAGAAATTTAATCTTTAGTAAAATACTTTCTCTTCAAAAAAAAGGCCCATCATATTGAAATTTTTAGCAATTTAAATATAAAACTTTGATTAAAAAATTTATTATACAAAATATTTAATTATATAATTATTATTATAATATTAATATTAATATTTATGAATTCTAAAATTGGTTTCCATATTTTTGTAAAAACAATATGTACAAATATTCTCAATTCCATGACCTATTTACAATATTAAAAAGGCCCCAACTAGTAGTATCAAATTGCAAAAAGGATTTATTCTAACTAACAGTAGTCTACTGTTTTAAAAAATCAATGAAATTTTTTTTAATAAAATATTTTTTAAATTATAGAAATTATCTTAAATTTAAAATATGTACAGAATGGCTTTTCATTTTATTTTGCTGCAGAATTAGTCTGGCTCCATCCTTTTTGACAGATTGATTAGTGAAAAAAAAAATCGTAAAATTAAAAATTTATATAATACTATACTAAAGGCATTTTATAATTTTCAAAATATTAGCTATATAAATCTCTCTTCTTCTATAATATTTAAAATATATTTTTTTATAAAAGTTTACAAATAATTTTTTTTTCAAGATTTTGCATTCATCTCCATTAAGTAGTAAAATATAATTAATAAGATGCTATAATTAAAATTGACATTTTTGTATTTTTGATTTCTAACGAGGAAAGTGCCTATACTTCCAAGATAGCATTTAATATCCTTATATTAAATATGTCAATTATTTGTAAGCATTTTTGATATTAAAGAGTAAAATAATTTATATTTAAACAAATTTTTGAAAGCTCATTTTTTAAAATATATGCAATTTTCTAGTATGTGTACTTGGCAAACATAGCCGAATTTGAACATTTTCGGAGTTTTTTTGTAGACTTGTTAAGAGATAAATTTTTTTTTTTTTTACTATTGTCATGTCAATATAAGCAATATCTTTTAGTAAATATTTTCTATGGTAAAATTCTGTATAATTATTGTATATGTTAGACTATATTCTATGTGCGTCCCTTGGAAGGGGGTGATTTTGGTCTCTGCATCTGACCGGATGGGAATCCGATATGTCAATGGAGATGACCTGTTTCCGGAGGGTGCAGGTCTTTTGCCACAGCTGCGAGTGAAGGGGAGATCTCTGGAAAGTATTTTAATTGGCAGGGCCCATACAATACTTTGGGCCAGATGGCCAATAACAACCATTTACCAAGAATTTTAAAACTCTCGTTATCTCTCCTTGGAGATTTATGGACGGGGTGCGTCTGCCCAATGGATATAGACTCTAATAAGGTGTCAGCAATCGTCCCCGAAAATCAGCTATAAAAGGGAGGTGATGGACATCGCAATGGGGAGAGGGAAGGGAACCCGGAGGAGAGAGCAAGATGTAGAAGTACAGAAGACAGCAGTTGACGAAGGGAGGGAGCTGCCTCATCCCCCGTAAGGAAGTGCTAGAGGGCCCAGGAGAGGAAAGATGACCCAATGTGGTCTCCGAGTGAAAAGACCAAGTCTAGAGACCTCATGCCCGACGCAAGGGCCCAATTAAACAGTTGGCCCCCTGCAACAGTGATGCTAGACGTCTTTCGTCATGATGCATTTGAGCCTGACTCTCGGTTTCAACGAGTTAGCTGAAGATCCTCTGGCTACAGCGTCTTTGAAAAATGAGAATGCTCTTGCCATGATATGGACAAGTTTCCCCAGGTCTCCTGCCGACACAAGAGCCCATGAGCGGTTGGCCCCCTGCTGCCAAGACTTTGAATAATGGTGCGTATAGAACATTATTAACACTGAAACTTAAAAAGTGAAAAAAAAGGGAGCCCCTCTTCCCCAGCTGTCGTGGCAAGTTATGAATTGTAAGGTATATCACCATATTATTTTATTAATAAATATTAATTTAGAATTGCAGCAACTTGTATAAGTTATATTTATATTAATGCAATATCCAAATTTCACAGTTACTTAGATAAGGTTAATTGCAAGACTTATTACAAACTTAAATTTGTAAATAATAATAAATTCACTTTTGTTTATATTTAAAATTATGAATTTGTTTGTGAATTATTTCATGCGAGTGTGTTTCCTTTTCCAATCATATAAGTCTCTGAAGGCATGCGAACTTGTTGGTTTAAAATGTGGTATGGGTTATTGCAGTTATATATAATGGTTAGTGTCGGTAAAACTGAGTATCTAAGTTGTTTCTAGGATCGGGTATTGTTTAATTTAAGGTTTTTTAAATAAGCAACACCACACTATTCCTTAACTTTTTTATATATTGCTATAAGTTCATCATAAACCTATATTGTATAGTATTAACACAATTATATTAATTAGCCATTATTTTTAATAATTCTTTACAATAAAACAAAATGAGTAGAAGAGATTAAACAATAAATGAAATAAAATATTTTCATAAAAAGTTTATTACAATTTTTTTTTAAAAATATATGCACATATTTTAAAATTATAAAGGTTTAACACATTTGGAGACAGTTTTTAATTTTTTTAAAAAATTAATTTAGGATTTGTCAATTACAGTATGAGTAGTTAATTTGATTCTTAACTTTTTTAAGTAGGAGTAAATTATAAATTAACTTTTTAAATAAGTAATAATATTTAAAAATATTCATACTAATATATATATATAATATTTCTGCATTGTTGATTTGTTCACTAAAGATAATGTAATGAAGCCTTAGCCATATGGCAACTCAAATAAATTATCATAATCATTTGATAAAATTTATCAACACAGAATTATAATGTTAGAAAATATGAAATCTTATGATCTATATTGATTAGTGAGTATGAAATGAATAAATTTGTATTTTTACACAACAATTTAATGTGAAATTTTAATTACAAAAAAAAAGTAAATTAAAAATACTTAATGCTAAAATTTTTTTAAAATAACTAATTTTTTTTAGGGGTTGGTGAAAAATTCAGAGAAAATTTTAATAGATGCGTGATGTAATGATTGATAGCTTTATTTTCTGATTTAAGAAATAAATATTGGATGACAAAAATGAAAGAAGTATATTAAAATACATATTAAAATTATTATGTTCAATCAAAATTTTATGAAAATGTACAACAATTTCACTAATCAAAAAAGTCACATATGAACAATGTAGCAGAATTTGAAATTTCCACAAAATCGCTCCTTTTGAGGGATAAAAAAAAGTATCGACTTATAAATATATGAATGAGAGATATTTTTAAAAATTTCATATATATTTCTGTAAAATTATAAAGAAATTATTGTTTACAATATTCAATACTATTATTATTCTTTTATAAGAACACACAAGACACATCAATAATTAGAAAACTCTATTTTTGTAGAGCAGCAACACAGAGCAACATGTCCTTATGATGTTTTTCTTTTGGATTATTTCGATTAAAATTTACATAATGTATTAGAGAATCTCTGAAATGGCAATCGACCAATGCTGACTTTTCTTCTTCCCTGAGTATAGATAAAAAAATATTAATGGAATAAAATATCAAATAACTTTTTAAGTAGGAGTAAATTATAAATTAACTTTTTAAATAAGTAATAATATTTAAAAATATATATACTGTCAAAAAATATCAAAATATCACTAAAAATATCAAATAACTTTTTTTTAAGTAGGAGTAAATTATAAATTAACTTTTTAAATAAGTAATAATATTTAAAAATATACATACTGAAAATATATATACTACACAAGTTCTTTATTTTAATTATGTGTTTCACATTCTATTTCAAACAAAAAACTGTTTAATTTCAAAGTGATTTTAATTTTGAATGAAAACAACAAATCTAACTTCTTTTCTTTCTTAAGTAATAAAAATTTTTGAAACTCAATGCTTTAAAAGACTTTCTTTGCAAAGTTTAAATCTTCCCTACTAGATTTCAAAAATTAAAAATTCAGCAAATTAAATTATAGAGATTTAAATTAATTATTAACTTTCAGAATTTGATTTCATTATGCAGCAAATTGCAATAAAAAGTACAGCATTATACTTATTTTATAGTGTATGTTTTTAAGAAAAGTAAGTAAGTAAAAATTATAATGTTCTATATTTAATATTAAACTAATTCATGAACTATGTTTGATGTATCATAAACAATTTAAATACTGGCTATAAAATTACAAAGACTATTAATGAAAAAAAAAAAAAAACATTAAAAGACAAAAATTTTATCATAAAAATTTTGGATAACAAAAAAATAAATTTACATATACTTTAAATAAAATACTTGATAAATTAAAGACACTAAATTATAAGATAAATTCAAGAGTTAACTTCCAAACTCCCTTAATCTGTGTTGAATTCCTTTAAAAGAATTAAACAAGTGTTAGTGAAGAGCAAGTTCAAAACCTTAATTCAGATATTAAAGCAATGAAAACAATAAATTACAGAAAAAAGATGAAATGGATGCTTCTATAAAGAGACATTTTTTTTTTTTTGAGAGAGATTTTTTGTTAAAAACAGTCATTTATGTTGACAAATAAAATAGTGCGTGTAATAATATATAATTTACTATTATATAAAGAAATTAAAATAGTCTAAAAATATTTTTAAATTCTATATAGCAAAAATAAAATTAAAAAAAAGAGAGACAGAGAGAATAAGCACATAATTTTTTTTTTTTTAGTTTGCTTACTAAAAGTAAAACCAATTTTCAATTTAAATTTCCCAGGCATATGAAATTTCAATTTTTTTTCTTCTTTTTCACGTTGTTGACGCTGTCCTTGACATCTGTGTGAAATTTCACGTCAAAATAATCATTAGCGTTTGAGTTACTCTTGGCTTTGTGAGATGCTAAAAGTGATTTCGGCGATTTTTGAAATGTCAGAACTAATTGAACAAAGAACTTTCATTAAATTTTGTTTGCGGAAACGTATAGAATGTTGCAGAGGGCATTGAAGAGCGCTCTGGTCGACCATCAATCTCAACCGACGAAGCTCACGTCCAACAAAATTAAAGATTTGGTGCTTGCAAACCGTCGATTTACAATTAGAGACCTTGCTGATGATGTTGGAATTTCAAAAGGATCGGTCAATTCCATTTTGGGCCTCAAATGCGTCAAATCTCGATTGGTACCCCGAAAACACTGAATTTTTGGAAAAATGTCGCGTTGAAGTGTGTGAAACAATGCTTTCTGACTATCAGGTCAAGTTGAAATGCATCATAACTGGAGATGAGACTTGGATTTATGCTTACGACCCCGCAACAACCGATCAATCGAGCGAATATCGTGACAAAGGTGAAGCAAGACCGAAAAAAGCACGCCAAAGTCGCTCAAAAGTCAAGGTCATGTTGACCGTTTTCTTCGATTAACGCGGTGTGGCGAGCATTATGAATTCCTTTCGCCGTTGCAAATTATCAACAAGGGATATTATTTGAGTGTTATGCGTCGTTTGCGTGAAGCTATTCGCAAAAAGGGCCACATTTATGAAAAGATAACTCGGTTTTTGCATTACGATAATGCGCCAGCTCACACTGCATTGATTCTTCGTGACTTTTCGCCAAAAATGAAACCCATATCGTTTCACAACACCGTATTCACCTGATTTAGCACCGTGCAACTTCTGGCTATTCCCTAAACTCAAAAGTCCACTTCAGGGGACACCGTTTTTGAGTCGATTGAAGAGATTCAACGTGAATCACCACACACTTTGAAGGCCATCCCAGCCAATGACATTTTATCATGCATTGAGGATTGGAAAAAACATTGGCGTAAGTGCTTTGTGTCCGGAGGGGATTACTTTGAAGGTGATGAAATAAATTTGGAAGAATAAATAAAGACTTTTTGAAAAAAAATTTAAATTGGTTTTACTTTTTGTGCACAGTAGTATATTGCATTTGCATAGGAAAAAAAAAACTTTGTTCACTCACATATATTATGTATATAATTTTTTACAATGTTTGTATTTAAAAAAATATTTTTTTTTATTCTAGTCAATGTATTACAGTTTTTATAATTGAAATATCTATGAAGTAAATTGAGACTGCAAACAATAAATAGATTATATATGTAAAATTTACCTTTCATTTGTATTTTGGTACAAATATTTCACATCCCAGACTTTCAAAAGATTGTCATAACCAGCAGAAGCAATAAGAGAACAACTTTTATCAAATGATATGCTTGAAATTTCGTTTGAATGTGCTTTGGTTTCAGAAAACAATTGTCCAGATCCTACATCCCATATTTTGATACAACCTCTGTCATCTGAATACAAAAGATTGAATGTCATATATTTTACAGTATTTATGCCCTTTGAATTACATTTAATAGAACATCTTATTAATTACAAATAAATTTTCTTATTAGGTACTTTTTGTACATCAACCAACATATTTTTTTTTACAATCCAAATTGTGGTTTTAATTTAAAAAAAAAAAAAAAACTATTGGATGTAGAAATATGATTTTGCACTTTTTTCATAGATGTCATTACTGCTGCTACATGAATTTGTTAAATGTGGCAACACTTGGGCTTGACAGATGTGACAGTAAGATTTCATTTTTAGTATATAACATTTATAAGCATAAACAAATATTATTGTACTTGATTGAAAATGTCGAATTTTAGTCCACAAACATTTGCACATTGTTTTGTTAGATTGCATTGGATAGTTACTGGTGAAGAAAAATCGATATATTATGAGAATACTAGATGCAAAAACGTCTTCAGCAAAACAGGCCCATCACAGCTAAAACGAAATATTCATTACATCAAAGTTATGCTTTGTATTTGGTAGGATATATTATGTTGAAACCATTAGAAATTTTTACTGACATTATCTACAAAGGATAACTAATGTGTTTCAAACAAGCTGTAGAGAATGAATGACCAGAATTGGAGAATAATTATTAATGCCAGGCCACATTTTGCTCAGCCAGTTAAAAACAACCTAGAAAGGCAAAACTGGGAAGTGTTATCTCGCTCACCATATTCACCCGACATTGCACCTTCACGTTACCATTTGCTTAGATCGATGTAGTCACCCCTTTCTGAAACAAAATTCACTTCTTATAAAAATATTTGACTGAATAATTGAGTAAGAATCAAAATTTTACAAAGAGGGAATCCATAAGTAGCCTGAAGGAGGGGCAAAGGTTGAAGTTTCAAATGGGGCATGCTTTTAATAAATTTGTATTTCATGATATA
This sequence comes from Caerostris extrusa, assembly GCA_021605095.1. NCBI lineage: Eukaryota > Metazoa > Arthropoda > Arachnida > Araneae > Araneidae > Caerostris > Caerostris extrusa. The sequence goes on from BPLR01002207.1 coordinate 20,283, forward strand.
ATCAAGCAAACAAACTAAAAGTCTTTTATATATCCAAAAAAGTGCAGAATTCGTATTTGAACACCTGATATTTTCCAACTAGATTTTTTTTTCTTGTTTTCCTTAAACTATGACAATTTTAATATATATATATAAAAAAAAAAAAAAACGATATTAACTGAATTAAAGACAAAGTAAAATACTTCAACTAAACAAACATTTTAAAAACATTTCACATTTTTCTAATTAATTATTCATTTTTCTTGATTTTGCTTTTCGATTAAAGATCACTATTAAAAAACAATTTTTTAAAATTTACTTTCTCATTGGGACATTTTAGAAAGAGTTATCAAAGAACAAAAATATTTTGATTTATGTTTTCACTATTCTGGCATATCTTACTGAACAAGTATTTTTCCATTAGCCGGATTCATTTCTTGACAAATCATAAACCAATGATTTTAATGCTTTATCGCCAACCATGCTAGATATTGCTTGGCTTTCATTTTAAATGAGTAAACAAATGTTCCTATACATCTAAAATTATGTAATTACATAAATGAAATGGAAAATATAATATAGTCTAATAAAGAGAATACTATTAGTCACGTTCTTATCCGGCAGTTCATACTTAGTTTACCACTGTGTCCAAAATGTAAAACAATTTTCAATTTAAAATTCCGGGGCTTATGGAATTTCAATTTTTTTTTTTAGGTTGCTGTCACTGTCCTTGATATCTGTGTGAAATCAAAACAGTAGTGTTTGAGTTATGCTTGGCTTTATGAGACGCTAAAACTGATTCTGGCATTTTTTGAAATATCTGATTTAATTGAGCAAAGAACTTTCATTAAATTTTGTTTGCAGAAACATATAGAATGCTGCAGAGGGCATTCCTATATCAGAAAGAAATGCTTAGAAGTGGTATAAATAGTTCAAAGAAGGCAGAGAATGCGTTGAAGATGAAGAGCCCTGTGGTCGACCATCAACCTCAATCAACGAAATTCACGTCCAAAAATTAAAGATTTGGTGCTTTCCACCTTCGATTTACAATTAGAGACCTTGCGGATGAGGTTGGAATTTCAAAAGCATCTTTCCATTTTGGGCTTCAAACGCGTCAAATCTCGATTGCTACCAAAAACACTGAAAGTGCCAGCTCACACTGCATTGATACTGCGTGACTTTTTGCCAAAAAAGAAAAACCCATATCGTTTCACAGCCACTGTATCCACACCGTGCAACTTCTGGCTATTCCCTAAACTCAAAAGACCACTCCGGGGACACCATTTTGAGTCGATAGAAGAGATTCAACGTGAATCGCCGCACACTTTACAGGCCATCCCTGCCGATGACTTTTTAGCATGCATTGAGGGTTGTAAAAAAGTTGGCATAAGTGCATTGTGTCCGAAGGGGATTACTTTGAAGGCGATGAAATAAATTTGAAAGAATAAATGAAGTGTTTTTGAAAAAAAAAAAAAAATTGCTCTTCTTTTTTGGGTACAGTAATAAGCTGGTGAAGTAAAAGATATTTTCTTATTAATGGCTGCCACAAGAGGAAACATAGCAGATAAAAGTGGTTCATTTTTAGATTGTCGGACAGTTACTAACACAATTGAATGCTTACAGCGTAATATGGATTGGCTTAATACATGACTACATTCTCTGTTTTTTTAAAGTTTATGTTAACTCTGTCTTTTAACCAGCTTATTTATCTCCATTTGGAATTTGGAAATATTTTCTGCAATTCTGAAAGGAATTTATATTTTTAACCCTGTTTTTTAAATTAAATATTTGTGATATTATTTATATAATAATATAATTTGATTTCTGTCATTGTTATTCATTATAGTTTCCTTTCCATTATGTCATTTTATAAGTTAAAAATTTTTCTTTTATTATTTCAGTTGTTTTTGAGATTTATATTTTGGTTTTAGGATTGGTGATCATTTGGCAAAAAAATGAGTATTGTTAATAGTCAAATACCAGAATTTTATCAAAAATGTTACTTTTTTTCATCTCTAAATTTTTTATTATGTTGCATGAATTACTTAAATTATATTTATTGGTTTTCACAAATATTCTTTTTAGTTTCAAATATACTTTAAGCTTTTAGAATCTTTTATAGAAAGCTATATAATTTGTGTTTTTATTATAAAAATAATTACATACCTGCAGATGCTACAAGTTTACCATTTGGAGAAAATGCAACACAATTTATACATGCTTCATGACCAGAAAATTCCCTTAATGATTGCCCATTTTGCATTGACCACAAGTGAAGAGTTTTAGCACTAGCAGTTGCTATAAATTTGCAATTTGGATGAAATCGAACACACTAGAATGAACAGTAATAAAAAATATTACATTCAAATTTTTCATTCACTTTAAAAATTATGCAACTAAATATTGTCGTACTTCAAACAGAATATGAAAGAATAAAACAGAAGATATTCTAATTAAAGAATTTAAATATTTTATAGGCATATATAATAAGATCTAAAAAGTTAACACCCATTAAATTTTAATTTAAAAAAAAAAAAAATTTCTTAATACAATCTACTTTATAAAAATAAAGAGGTATTCTCAGTTTTAAAATGCTTTTAGCTCCTTTTTTATACAAAACTAAACTAATATTAAAATTCTAGATTTTAATAATTAACTTAAAAAAAAAAACATATTTTGATAATATGGTAGTATTACAAAATTTAAATCAACATTATTCAAATCTGAGCTGCAATTATTATTTCCAATACCAGAATGAGTTGGAAGTAGAAAAGAATACCAGAAGATTCCGACTATCCAAGAAAGAATCCCAATTCTTCACTTTTCAATATATTAATCTTTCTGACACATATAATGATTTTCCTGTTCATTGGTTAAATAAAAACTGAACCAATGACGAAAAGATATACTTTCTAAAATTGTGACTTTCGGTTGGTTTATCAATGAATTAGTCTATTTTTCAGCATTTTAAAATACAAACAAGCAGCATTTTTTTCTTTAAATTGATGCATCAGTGAAATTTCAATATAAAATTTTATCAATTTTAAAAATTCATTCCATAGTAATCTTTAACAAATTAATTTTCTTTTTTAAGGTATACTTTTTTACATGCAAGATGGTTTCGGTGAGCTCAGAATACTTACAAATTAGTTTAATATACAAAAATGAAACACCCCAGAGTTGTAAAACAACTAGTAACTTAGTAAACTTTAAAAATGCAATAAAAAGAAATGTAATCATTATACATACTTTAACACCAAAAGAATGGCCAAGAAAAATTCTTAAAGGTGTTGATCTCTCAAAACTCCATAAACTTGCCGTATGATTCATGGAACCAGTTAAAAAATAAGCATAATAATCACTAAAATAATATTTGAGAAATTTTTTTTTTTTATTTATAGGCATTCATCAAATCTTTTAATTTAAAGATTTATAAAATAAATTTTTAAATTTAAATTTGTAATTAATTTTATTTAATTTAATTTATATATAGAGAGATAAAATTTTTTTGTAAGGTACTTTTCCATTAGCATGGTGCTCAACAAAATGTGCTCAAGCATGTCGAGGATTTGTGAAATGTGTTAAAAATTCATTACTTATTATATTGTGATTGATGCTTTGGCAGCATTCAGTCCCCTGCGAAAGGAAAAGTACCCACAATAATTATAATTTTAATTTATAAGTAATTATTTACCTTAATTAAAAGCTATATGAAGAGAACGGTTTAGATAAAAAAAATTATTTACATGAAAAATAAATTTATCTAGAGAGTATAATTATTTTTAAACTACAGAATATCTATATCAATGTAGATTCATTATAGTTTTGTTTAATTAATATACACTATAAGTATCATGTAAATAAACAATTTAATACAAATTAAAACTAAATATTTTTAAAATGTGTTTATAACTTTGAATTTTTCTTTCTTTACTAAGAGCATTATTTATGTATATATCATATAAATTTAATTTAATAAATTTATGATTTTCATGACACTTTGATTCTTTTCAAATAATTTCTCTATATCAGAATTCTTAAAACATTTTAAATATTTTTGGTTTCAAATCTTAAATCTTTTTAGAAGCTATGTAAATGATGTAAATATTCAGATTATTATAAGAAATATTTTTAAACATATCTCGTAATATTTATTTTTAAATTGAAAACAGGATGAATACTTATGTTTGTTTCAGCTTAAATAACTGATAGTCATGATGGTCATGTAACAGACATGAATGTGAATATAGGAGTATATTAAAATGGTTATATGCTACATGATGGATGTAGCAGTAAATTCAAGAGTTTGAATCTCGAAAATTATGAGAAAAAAAAAGACTAAATATTTAATTACAAAGTTGTAGTGCATCATTCATTAAGATATATATATGCTAATTATACAAATATAGCAAATAATCTCATGCAGAGCCCAAAATGTTTGAAACCAAAGCGAAAACTTTTATTCAGGCAAAACATAAATTTGGCTGTTGCATTCAGTAAACCTAACAACCTTATCAAATCAGAAAATTATTGCATGACAAAAATATGTTAAATTTTGGATGTAATACAAACATGGTAGGAAAAAAAAAAAAAAAAACCCAAATACTAGTAATCATCTGTTATTTTTGTGTTGAAAATAAAAGTAAATTTTACAGCATAATTAGACCGTTTACATAACGGAGAAAAGAAGGAAAAGATTTTTTCTGTACCACTATTTAAAATTCATCTTTAGAATTAATGACAAAGAGGGAACATACAAAGGGAAAAAATTAAAGATCATGCAAGTGCAGAAATTTTTGACATTTTTACAAAATTTATAGTAATATATATATTGAGAAGGGACAGGACATAAACGATGCTAATTGAATATAAAATACTGACCATGCAGTTATATCCCATATAGGATAGTCATCATCAGAATACACATGCAAAGACTTAAAATCTTTTATACTCCATACTCGAACTAAAAATGAAACATATCATTTTATTATTTTAAGAATATACAATGAAATTATATTGGCTTATAAAGAAAGATAATATTTTATTCAATAAATAAAATAAAAATAAATATAAAACTAAAAATATGGAACATACAAAAATTTAACAAGATATTTACTGCATAGTATTATCATTTGATTAAGAATAATACAATAAGAATATTAGATTACAATTAGAACAGTATTATTATTAGATAATGCAAATGTCATAATGTTAGACATTGATATACTTTTAAAGATAGCATCTATCTATAAAAGTTTTCAAAAGATTTAATAAACTAATGTAACATATTATATGATATTTTGTATATTATGAATAGTCAATAAATGAATGAAATAATTCATTTCAGAAACAAAATTAATTCATTTTATAGCTGAGAAATATTTAAATCTTTAAAAATTTATATTGCATAAACAATAATTAATCAGCTTTCTTCGCACTTAGTCGAATATGCATAAGCCAATGAATTAATCTTGCATTACTACTTGGACAACTACCAAATTGAAGCATTTTTTGATAAAGAAAAAGCAATTTAAGGAAAAAGATGCAAAAATATTTTCATATATTTATAAACAATATCTGCCAATAAAGGATTTTCTGAAACATTATTCCTTTTATTTATTATAACTTTTCAATGAAAACTACTTCTGAAATGCTGAACTATTTTGAAGAGAAAAAATTATTATACAATTGGAATTAGGCATTACATTCATGAAAAGTCAAGTACACATAACAATTAACTAAGTAAGAGTGCTTTGTTATGTTTGACTTACAATCTAAATTGACCCAAAGTTGCAGATTTACAAATCATTATAATTTCATATATATATTTATTTTTAAAGGATTACAAGAAATGATTTTGCCCTTTGCAAACATAACTCGTTTCAAAGATTTAGCATTGATTTCGTTATAAAAATTCGTTTCAAAAATAAACAAATACAATAATTGCAGATGAATTGGATTGTTATTATAGTTCTAGTAATACAGTCTTAAATTCTATTAATTATGATTAGCTTAATTATTTTTAAATTTTCAGTTTGTTTAAAAAAAAGGGATAGCACATTACATTTTTGACTTACTAGTTTATAAGAAAAAAGAGATCTATGATTGATACAAGGAATCAATATTGTCACGGAAAAAAGGAGAATCCAATGGCTTAGTCATATAGAAAGAATGGGGCCTAACAGAACAACAAGAATACTCCTTAAGGAAACCCCCAGTGGATCTAGACCCAGATGAAGACCAAGTATTAGATGGGAGATCAAGTCAAATGACTTGAAAAGAATGAAAGTCACTAACTGGTAACAGAAGGCAACCAGTCATGTGGAGTGGCAAAGTCTTAAAGGAAGTCAGCGCCCTTCAAGGGTAGTAACACTAATGATAATGATGATGAGTTTATAAAAAAAGAATAAAGCGATTTTTTAAAAAATATTCAAATGTAAAGAGCTCAAAAACATAATAATAATAAAACATAACAATGTGTGCTTAAAGAAAAAGATTCATGTCTTATTAAGCACTAAATTACCTCAGTAGCTTATTACACACTATTTACTGAGAGAAAGTAAATTTTATTTCAAAATTTCAAGACAATATTAGAAGTAAGGGAAGAGGAGATGTAAAGCAATGGTCATTAGAATGGCATACTGTCAGCAATGGTACATAACAAGAATAGTACATACATTAAAATTCCAACAGAGGTTGTGGTTTGCAACCTTAATACAGATCTATTTCTATATTTATTTATCTGTAGATTTCATCACATAGATTTCTTTCAATACAAAATTTCACAGTAACAAAGCTTCTCTTTTCAAATAATTAACTTTTAGTTATTTTTATGTACAAAAATTAATAAGAATTAAATATTACCAGTAGCATCTTTAGAGCAGGACAGTAACACACTATCAAAAGGAGTATAAGCTAAACCAGAAACTGATCCATAGTGTCCTTTAAATTTGTGACTTGATCTAAATAAAGAAAAATCATTATTAGGAAAGAAATAACTAGGTATTTTAAAAATATAATTTAATGTAAAAAAAAAAAAATATTACTTATTGAACATACAAGTTTTAAATTCCTTAAATATTATTATTTAATCATTTTTTTTTTTTTCCACTGCAGCTGGCAAACAGACATGGACGTCTTGGATGAATTAAGGCAAAGCGCTGCACAGACGTTACTCACTTTGCATGACCCAGGGGGAGCGTGTAACTTGTAGATAAGCCACGGACGAGGGGAGTAACAGTGCCTCCGCAACACTCTACGATCATATTAGACCGGGACCTACGGTTTAAAGTGGATTCCGAACCACTACACACATCCATGGCACCGCCGGGACTCGAACCCGAAACCTGTGGTACCGAGCGCTAGCCACTCGGCCCTTATTTAATCATTATTTGTAAAAAAAAAACCATGTATCTAAACTTATAAAAGCCAAAACCAATAATAACTATTTATCCAATATCACATCATCTGCACATTTAACTAAATTTGAATAAATTTATAAATTTCATTACTAATATTGTAATTATTCTGTTTAAAATGAATTTAAAAAATTTAAAGAAATAAATTAAATCATATCGAAATTCATAAAATAGAAAATACACTCAAGTTTATGAAACTTTCAGTGTCATGAAAGAATTGTTCTGTTGAATAAAATTTGCTTATTGAAATGACTTCTCTATAAAATCAGAAAACAATGACCATCTTGAATTTGTAACAATTTTGATTAATGGCAATCAAATTTGGAATCAGAATAATAGAATAGTCTAAACTGAGTGCATGATAACCCTTCGCCACTTCATTATTAAATATATTTATACACTTATTGTAGTTTAAGATATTGATGGTTCTAGGCCAAAACTAGGTTTTGCTAAGAAATGTAAAAAGCCCCTATCTGTATAGCAGACAATGATTAGGCCTTTGATACAAAAATACTATGCATGGAATAATGCCCCATTATTAGACTAACATTTAAAAAAAAGAGGTAAATGATCAATTAATGCCATAGAAATGAGATATAAATCAATTAATGTAACTATAATTTGAGCACTGCAATATAATCACATTTTGTAAAGCATTGTCAAGTTTTTTATTCATCTATTTCATCCATTACTTTTATAATATCTTCAATGATGTGACATTATGCCTTAAGAAAAAAATTCTTATTTTAAACAGATAGATGACAAGTTTGCAAAAACTAATTCTCTAGTTTACTCATATAGTTTATATCCTCTATTCTATAGTGTACACATATTACTCATAGATGAGGCATATTGATTCCACAGAATAGTTTTCAACTTATAGAAAACAATAATATACTAATATACTTGCTTTCATATATTTATATTTAAAGGCCTTTCATAGAGTGCTAATATGTCCACGCATACACATTCTTTTAGCATTTGTAAACATTTGCATATCATATTCAACTTGATTAACTTCATTTAATTTCAGTCTAACAATTATTTTCTGGTGTTGCAGTTTACATAAACAATAGTGTATTTGTGTCATTTAATGATGATAATTTCTCTATTTCTCTATCAATAACATAATGTAAAAGTAGAAAAATCCATTTTATTCCTAAATTTTTATTAAAAAAAAAATTTAATGAAATAAAAAATTACCCAAATGAGAGATTACTACTGAAGCCTTCTTTTGAACTATCCAAATCTGTTCTGTAGAGTTTAGATTCATTTTCAGCTTCTTCTGATTTGAGTACATTCGGGTCTAAATTCCATACATGAATATTGTAATTCTTAAAACCGCAAGCAAGAAGGGTATTATTCTTATTGATATCAACACAATGAATGCTAAAAGATAAAATAAAAATCAACTAATCATTTACAGTTGTATAAATAAATGTTCTTACTTAAAAATAGCAATTCACATTTATAGATATTACCAGAGATGACAACCTCAAATGAGATTTTTCATTTGTATGTCAGGGTAGTAGAATTTCAGCAATTTTTGAGGCTTATTTGTAAGTGGCAAAGCCACTCTACTACTTACCAATCAAAATGACTACCAACCTTTCAACACAAAAATTTTTAACACAGATGTGCATTTGCAACTATAGCTGCAATTTATAATATTTTTAAATAATTCAATAATTGAAAAAATTTCATTAAACTAGGAATAATTTAAAGATAATTGAAAAATTAAATGTTATCAATAAGTGTACTGAAATTATTTGTTACAGATTAGATTTAATATTATAAAAAAAATATTCACACACTAACAGGTCTTTTTGAAAACAAGGGGAAAATGTAACTACTACTGTGCCAAAAAGTAAGACCAATTATTATTTTTTTCAAAACTCTTTTATTCTTACAAATTTATTTCATTGCCAAAGTAATCCTCTCCGGACACAATGCACTTATGCCAATTTTTTTTTTCCATTCCTCAATGCATGCTAAAAAGTCATCGACAGGGATAGGCTTCAAAGCGTGCAGCGATTCATGTTGAATCTCTTCAATAGACTCAAAACGGTGTCCCCAGAGTGGTCTTTTGAGTTTAGGGAATAGCCAGAAGATGCACGGTGGTTGTGGAATGATATGGGTTTCATTTTTGGCGAAAAAGTCACGGAGAATCAATGCAGTGTGAGCTGGAGCATTCAGTGTTTTCGGTACCAATCGAGATTTGACGCGCTTGAGGCTCAAAATGGTGCTTTTGAAATTCCAACCTCATCTGCAAGGTCTCTAAATGTAAATCGAAGCTGGAAAGCACCAAATCTTTAATTTTTGCATGTGAATTTCGTTGGTTGAGGTTGATGGTCGCCCACAGGACTTTTCATCTTCAACGCATTCTCTGCCTTCTTTGAACTGTTTATACCACTCCCACACATTTCTTTCTGATATAGGAATGCTCACCGAATGCCTTCTGCAACATTCTATACGCTATTCCGCAAACAAAATTTCATGGAAGTTTTTACTCAATTAATTCAGACATTTCAAAAACCACCAGAATCAGTTTTATCGTCTCACAAAGCCAAGCGTAACTCAAACACTATTGAATATTTTGACGTGAAATTTCACACAGATGCCAAGGACAACCTAAAAAAAAAAAAAATCAATTGAAATTTCATAAGCCCGGAAATTTTAAATTGAAAATTGGTCTTACTTTTGGACACAGTAGTATATATTATTATAAAATGAACTACATATCTATTTGTGAACATTACTGAATAAAATCTACTTACTTTCTGAGCTATTAAAATGTTGCATAAAATTTATATTTTTTGCAAAGCTGATGCCATTTTTTTTCAATATTGATGAAAGTTTTCAATTATGCAAAGTTAGAAAAGTAACAGACAAAAATAAGTTTTTTTTTAAAAAATAATTTCCATGTAAGTATTTGTTGTATTGTAGTTCCTAGTTAAATTCAATTGTTTGGTTATTTTTCATATTAACTATGGAGAATATGCAGTTAGCTTTGCTGCATTACTTTAAAGTTGTTCATCATGTTCATTTCAGTATACCTTAGTATGTACAGGTATCAATGTATTAAAATGTGGCATTATTTTTAAATGAAGTAATCAAATTATATTCAATGTCACAGCAGTAATATAATTTGATTATTTCATTCTTTCACTTTATAATTTAATAACAAATTACTTAAATTAGTTATCTAATATTAAAAATGCTGTTTATCTTTTTTTTTTTAAATCATCATCAAAACAATTGTTGAACACTGCAATCTAGGTTTTTTTGTTCAAAAGTTTTGTGAAATGAAAAAAAAAAAAAAAATTTTTAATTAATTAAATGACATAAAAATCAACATGTTCTTAAAACAGAGAGTTTTTGTCTCTTGTAATTTAATGGCACATGAAATATCATTGACAATCATTTTACTGAGTCAAAATCAAAGAAAAAAATACTAACTCCTTAATCATTAAATATAATATAATCTAATGGTTTTTCCAGTGACTAATCAAGAAATTTTCATTTAGCAATTTCAATATTTACAATATATGATAATTATACACAATCCAGAGCTTTAAAAAATACAATGAATTTGTACAAATTATGGGTGTGATAAATAAAAGTAATTCATTGAAGAAAACATGTTATTTTTATGAAGGAAATAGCAGGGTCTAAGAAAAATACTATGTACTATTTTTGTACCTCTATAATACAGAGATAACAACCAAAGCGTAATCCATTACTATTTGAATAACATAATAAACATCAATAACATGTAACCAAGATATTTTGTTTTTATCTGCCAATTATGTGTTAAAACAGTGATTCTAAAACTGAGGGCAGGGCAAAAAGAAATGCAAGTATATTAAAAAAAAAAAAGACAATTTTTACACATAAATTGAATTACTGTCTATAAATAAATATAACAATAATAATTTAGAACAATTTTTTGTTCTAAATTATTATTATTATTATTATATTATCAATATGAAATTTAATCATTATGAAATTCTAATAATTAGTCATTGATTTGTAAACATTCCCAATTTTAAATCTAAAAATATTTAAAATTCTAATTCCTTTAATAAGCATGTTTTAAGGTAAACTATTTTCTTTTTAATTATTATTATTATTATTATTTTACTACAATTTAATCACAACCCAATAGCAAACATTTAAAAACCAAGGCAGAACTTCTGATTATATATTAAAAAAAAAAAAATTATAATAGATTACCTAATAAATGATTAAAACATTTGATTATTATTATTATTATATTTTTTCAATAAGTATGTAAATCTTTGTTGTTCATTCATCATTTCAGTACAATCGATTTTTTGCAATAAATAAAATTTTATATAAATTAATTTTGGTTAAAAAAAACCTTATTCCTTCTTCGTAGTATAAATGAAACTGAATAAAACATCAAATTTATTATATTTATTTAATGATAAAAAATTGACGAAATTTCTTCTTTGATGGGAGGAGGGGTAAGAGGGACTCAAAAAAATTAACAGAACTATAATGGATCATATCTAGTAGAGATAAACAATTTTAGCATTTTAAAGGCAAATAAAAAATGAAAACAAAACATACATAAACATCATAAAAATTGCCTGGTTTCAAAACAGGGAATCTATATCTTCATATAATAAAAATCTGCATTTGTAGTATAATTCATATGTTATGGAAGATTCATAAATAACATCTATACTGAAATAAAAATCATACATACTTCTGTCTTCTACAAGAGATGGTATAAAGATAACTAGCGGGCTTTTTCAATTTTCCGTCATACACACAATCAGACATATCCTCATGCTGCAGATTGGTTTCATCAATAGATTGTTCAAGACTAGTTTGGCTATTACTTTCATCATAAGATTGTTCAAGATTAGTTTGGCTATTATTTTCATCATAAGATTGTTCAAGACTAGTTTGGAGATTACTTTCATCATAAGATTTTTCACTGTTGATTTGGAAACTATTTTTATCATTAGATTGGGTAATACTGGTCTGAAGATTATTTTCCTCATTAGGTTGTTCAAAATAAATTTTTGTATTACTTTCATCACTGGATAGTGTTATGATTTCGGGATTACTTTCATCGTCAGATGGCTCAAGACTACTTTGGAGACTAATTTCATCATCAGATTGTTCAAGACCAGTTTGAAGATTCTTTTCACTAGGCTGTTCAGAAGAAGTTTGGGGATGGCTTTCATCATTGGATAGTTTAATAACTTGAAAACTGCTTTCCTCACATGGTTTTTCAACGATAGAATTGCATTCTCTCTCAGGTTGTACAAGCCAGGCTTGGGAATAATTTTCATCAAGTTTCTCAAAAGTTGTTTGACGATTTCTTTCATCATTGGATAGTTCATCAGTTTTAAGATAATTTTTATCATCAAATGACTTAGAATAGGTTTGTCGAACATTTTCAGTTTCACGTTCAATGTAAGTTAGAGCAGTATTTTCTTCATCAAGACAAGTTTGGAAATTGCATTCATCATCAGGTTGTAGAAGATTAGTTTGGTGATTATTTTCAATGCAGGGTTGCTCAAGACTAGTTGGGATATTATTCTCAACACCAGTTTGCTCAAGACTGGTTTGGTTATTATTTTCAACACCCGGTTGCTCAAGAATGTCTTGGAGGTTATTCTTGTTATCAACAACTAAAAAGAAATTATGAGAAAAATATGAGCTATTTATAAAAACAAACTATTACAACTGTAACTATTCTTTTAGTATGTATATTATCATTTCAATAAATTAAAAAAAATTTTAACAAACATGAGACCTCAAATAAAGCAATAAAACATAATAGCAGCTTTAATTGAAAGTAAATAAAGCAATGGTTTTTTTAAATTGCAATCGAATGCATATTTTAAATAAAATGAGTGCCTTTCTTTCAATGGGAAAAAAAGTGCCTTTTAAATTAAACATTTACAGCAACTGTGAAATACTCTGAAATATTTCACTGAATAACTAATATAAATTTAAACCAAAAAATGAATATATTCAGATGGATTTAACATGTGATTATTTATAAAATCTATAATTATTAAAAAAAAAATTACATTTAAGTTATTTATCTAAATTAAAGTTATTAAGTTGTCTATTTTTATAAATTAGCTTTCAGTTTTTGTACATAATTTAAATCAATTATTGCAAATTAGATTTCACTTTCTTCTATAATAATTTTTTCACATTGAAAACATAATAATCATTTAATATCTAATATAATAAAAAATTTTCTTGGCGTTGCAAAGGAAGAAAGTTTTTTGATATTTAGATCAATATTAATTTTTATTATGAATTTTACCCAATTAATGTTACAACCTACCTAACTTTTACTCATAGCTCTGAATAGATTATTACAGAATGATAATAAAAATTAAATAATTCAGCTCAGAATGATATATTGCTATATGATTATTTATCTTTAATAAATTTAAAATAACATGAAAATGAAAAACATTAAAAAAATAATAATACATACCTACAATACAATCCTCTAACAATGTTAATAAAAAGTTTGCTGTGCGCTTCCTAAAAATAAAGGAAGTAATTGATGCAAAAATGCAAGAAATAATATAATATTAATACCATTGATATTTTTGTTGTCACATATCATATTTTTATTATAATTTCTTTTAAAATATCCATGAGGTTTCATTATTTGCCCAGAGAAAATTTTTAAGATATTTTATATATAGATATTTTAAGATATTTTATATATATATATATAGATATTTTTAAGATATGTACTTTACTTCCAAATGATTCGATTTGATTTGCATAGCAATCAAATTGCACACTTACATGTCAGAAAGGTTCCTTTACCGAAATAAAATAAATTCTTCTAGAATGAAATTTAGGAAATCAATCAGAGGGGAAGAGGAAGAATTTTATTTAGTGAGATAAAAAAATCTTAATATATATAATTAGATGAAATATTTAATATATTATAATTGAAATTTTATTTACAAATAGAAAATAACTAATTTACAGAAGATTTAATTATATTATCATGTTTTAAAAAATAATTTTTATTTTCTTGGTAATATAATATACCAAGAGTGAAATTTTAGCATAAAGAAATAGTTACACACACAAAAATTATTTATTGGATTCTAAGTCAATATAGTCTAATATTTTAAATATATATAACTTCACTCATAAACTTACTTTTTAAATATATCTTTAAGAGTTTTAGATTTTTCCAATTCATTTCAACAGTAAATTTGTGTTCACTGAAAAAAATTATGAACACACTATGTATATAAAATACAATAAAATAAAATTTCATAACCTAAAATTATGAAGAAATAATTCTTTTAATATAATGAAAAATAACTTTTTATTTAATTATTTACAATATATACCAAAAAAACCTTATAAATTATAAAAAAATATGCATTAAAAAATTTCCACTTAATTTTAAGTTTTTTCAGTTTCATTAACAAATCAAACTATTACAAGAAATTTTATTTTATGGTATAAATAAGTAGTATAATTTTTATACCACAAAATAAAATTTCTTGTAATAGTTTGATTTGTTAATGAAACTGACTGATGAAATTATTAAATTACTTAGACAATAACTAAAAAGAAATATAGCATGATTTGTAATGAAGAAAAATTGTTTTAAAAAACAAATTTTTTAAATTATGAAATTTTTGCGCCAAACAATACCTATTTAGAAATTGTGTATGACAGATGTGATATTATTTTAATATATCATCTACACTTTGTTTTCACAAGAACTAATGCAAATAAAGGGGAAAAATACTATTAAGAATTATGAGATTTTAATAACAGACAAATAAGAGACAGTAGCAATTAACCAAGAAATATGCATTCTCAACATTTATACATTAAATTTTACAAATTTTTAAATTCTGGATTTCTATTTTTCAATGCATTTAAATTTTCAAATGTTTCCAATTCAATTAAGAATAACTGAATTTAATCACAAATTTAAAAAAAAAAAAAAAGTGATATTAGTAAAGATATTATGAAAATCTGCATTCAATTTATTTCATACATGAATTTCTGCATACATTGAATTTAAAGTTTAAAAATAATTTTATGAAATACTAACAAATGTGATTATGCATGGATCAATAATGTCATATACATGAATGGAAACATTTTATGTGTCCAGTATTAAAAAATGCAAATTTTACATTAAATATTCAAAATTAGATATGTTTTATGAAAAATGAAATGAATTACAGCGAACAGATAATTATTTATTTATGAAATTGCACAGAAACTATTAATATTATATCTCAAACTTCTTTTAAAATTTTTTTTGTTAATATATTTTTAAAAATGCTATATTAAAATATCAAGGGTTTTTTGGAGGGTATCTTCGGTTATTTTCAATTGACCCTTTTTTGATATATAAAAATATTTTACACAAATTTGAATTGACTACTGGATATATATTTAACTATTTAATATTATTATAAAATCATGCACTATTTAACTAACTTGAATACCTATTTCTGCAGATATTGCATACATGAGTTAATTAAAGAATGTTTTGTATAAAAATGTAATACTTTTCCTTTATTGAGTGTAAATAACATTTCAAAACATATTTTTGTAAATAATAAATTATTATATATGGTTTATACTTCATTTTCTTGAAGTTATGCACTTATTTAAATAAATAAAATATATGTTTCTTTAAGACTAAAAATTTGTGAAGTTTCTAAAAAAGGATTTCTTGTTATTACCATATTTCTTTAATAGAATATGCAAAATGCTGATGTACTGTTCTTTAATGTGTTTATGTTGTTTTTAGTACTTATTACATCTATTAAATATATAAAATATTCATTAAATCTTCTGGATTTCCAAAATACACTTATTTTTCACTATTTTAAAGTCTTTCTTTAAACATTCTCTTGGCCCTTAAAAAAAAAAACACTTACCCAGCTCTCAGATATTAAATTTTATGGATTTAAAAAGTAATCAAAATTTAATGCAAAAATTTCAAAATCTTAATTTTGTATCTCATTTTCAAAGGTTTTTTTTTAAATATCATCCCGTATCTTATAACCATTTACAGGAATACAAAGATGATATTCTACCTAGCCAAATTTTTATGTCTAGCAATATGCTATTCTTAAACACTAGACAGTAAAAATACCAAAAATCTTGTAATTAATATATTATATTATATTTCATAATTAATTAATAAATTATTGATCTCAGAGTATTTTAAACAAATGTGAAACAATAAAAGAAAAAAACATCTACAATATCATAGAAAAGAATGGAACATGCTATAATTTTTTGTTGTAAAAGAAAAAAAAACTGACCAAAATTCTTTGAAGTAAGAATGATTTTCAAAATCCTGAAGTGTCGTACACTTGGATAAATCTTGAATTAAATCTTCAAAACTTTTAGAGTTTGCAAATATGTGGGAAAAGGTTGTAGCAAATTTTTGACCTAAAACATAAAAGAACATAAAAAAGTAAATTAACGAATTCACATAAAACACAAAGAACATTTTGAACAGAAGCTATTTCATCAAAATAGAAAAATTTACAATCTAAAAGCTTGTCTTCTTTCAGTAGAATCAAATAAATGTAAACATAAAATGGATACAAAAAATTGAATGCTTGATGCTTGATTGACTCAGCAGCTTGCATAAAGTGTATAATAAACCTGTAAAAAATTAAGAAATTCCTTTATCTTTAAAACATATTTTTAAAGTTTAAAATCATATATCATATATATATTTACTTCATAAACTTACCCTCCATATTCTTTACTAGCTGTTAAAAAATCGGTTGAAAGTTCAGAATGACTGTCACTGTTTGAAATACTATAAGTTTCATGTACATCATTAACCTGGCTCATATTTTCACCTTCGTGAAGATCACTGCAATAACCTATAATTTGAAATATTTTATATTTGAAAAAAAAGTTGCATAATAAATTTTTAATAATGCTTAAATGCTTTTAATAATGCTTTGCCCTTTTTTTTTTAAATTCTGGAACTCCAAAGAAAAAATCTATGCAAGTTACTTATTGATTTAAACCTTTTATTACAAATTGCAGCAAATACTATAACTTGATGCATAATGATTTGCAAGACTTTTGCATTTGGTATAAAGTGGCACCTTACTAATGTATTTATTTAATACTAGTTACCACTATATATAATCTACTTCTTAGGATTTAAGTTATAGCTCATCATATATTG
Source organism: Caerostris extrusa (assembly GCA_021605095.1). Lineage (NCBI taxonomy): Eukaryota > Metazoa > Arthropoda > Arachnida > Araneae > Araneidae > Caerostris > Caerostris extrusa. The sequence continues at coordinate 37,905 of BPLR01002207.1, forward strand.
TAATGAGACAAGATATTTTACATGGAATCTTAGAATGATTGTTTACATTTTCCTGGCAGTCTTTTAATAGATAAGTACTAAAATATTTTTACTTTTCTATTTTATTGATGATTATTAGGTTAAACTTATTATCAAATCCTATTATAAAAACACACAAATATTTATGATATTCTTCTACTGTACTCAGCTAATCTGAAAAGCTATACATATGAAAAAAGATCATTAATTTCAAACACTTAATATGGCTACAACATAACTGTCTGTTTGGAACTGAATAAAAATTTTACAATAAAATTAAATTGATAACAGATTATAATACTTCTTTTAAATATATTGTGACCATAAGTGATGGTTAGAAATTAACTTACAAATATTATGAAATTTAAAAGAATATTAAATCCCTTTCATCTCTAAGGAATCTATAGATCAGGTAAGCTATATAATTAAATATAATGGATTAAATATAATAATAAATAATAAGTTTTATTAAATTTTAACAAAGAATTTTAATAATTTTTTTTTCAAAAATCAGATTGTATTAATAATATTTTCAGATTTATGATGTTATAGAAAAATATATTTTTTCAATATTTGAAAATACAGACATTTTTAAAGTATGTATATTTAAGGTATAAAATATGTATATGAAAAATAAATATATATATATAGATATTTCCAAGTTAAATCATGATTTCCTCTCCTTATTACACAAACGATCACATCATCATTTAAAACCTAATTATTGCAATTGTAAGTTATCCAGAACAATAAATGACACCTATACCTTCCAGAATTAAAAAATCAACAAAACAACTAAATGTATTTTTCCCTCTACAATATTAAGATAAAAATATCCCTACCTTAAATGCATGTATTTTTATGTCATTTTAACATTTGAAAATAAATATAAGCAGCAAGACATCCCCATGGATAGAAGAGGAATGAGAGTTCTCTTGAAATTCATATTATTTTAAAAAGAATGAGAAAATCATACTCGTGTTAAATGCTGAAATATTAAAAAATATACATATTTTGTTTTAATAAGTCTATTGTTATGGAATATACTTCCAAAGTGTGAGTCAAAATTGACTCTGCCCATATGACATTTGAGTAAAAAGTAATAGAAATTAAATAGTTAAGATTTAAACGATTGAGGTAGAAATAATTAACTTAGTTATTATAAATATAATTTCAAAACATTATGGTACTTTCATATGAACCGCAGCGTTTATTAATATCAGTAACAGGAAATATGGGTAGATATTTGCCAATGAAATGCTGTTATTAATACTACTACTACTCAAGTACCAATAATAATTTTGTAATTATGCTTGTATCAAAATAAAAATCACATAAATTTCCCCAACCCGCCCAATTTAAAGTATACACTGATATTTATTTTTTTGCACGCTATATTTTCATATTTGCGACATTACCATTTAATGTTTCGTTAATTTCATACCATTCAACAAAACGAAAACATTCAAAAATTTTCTATTTATTTACTTGACTAATGATGATGATGATGAATGAAGTGGTATATGGAGATGTGAAGCAACAAGGACTTTAATCCTCTAATCACTATAATATGAACAGTTAGTTTTTCCTTATTTTTTTAATATGTCACAACG